>JANHFX010020326.1:26077-48962 GCA_027560015.1 Chloroceryle amazona
ATCCTGTTGTTTTAATCTTGGCAAAATCAACACAGGGATCTAGCAAAGCTAAGAGTATTTGTCCATCTCGCTGTTAATAACTCAGAAAAATGCTAACAGTCAAACAAATCTTTATTATTAATAATGCATGTATTTTCTTGGCAGGGTAAGAATTACATGTCACGATCCCTTGAAGCTATTTGCTAAAAGGTACTCTGATATTTTTTGGAAGAGGCTTTGTAAAAAAGAAGATGCACACATCATTCCCTCAGGGTGTCAGATCTCTGGGTTGCTGGATGACTGGAAACACCGAGTCCTGTATCCAAGCCTACTCCTACCAAGATCCATCCTGCATTCTCTCAAGTCTGGGATCCTGCTTTGATGTTTTATCACATCCTGTGGTGAAATGCAAAGGGACTCTTCGTATCTATATGACTAGATGAGTCTATTTAAAGGTGAAAAGGTAAGGACTAGATATTTTCATATACTTAAACAGTTGATACAAAATTTTGGTGTGATGTTCTGCCCAGAGGACTCTCTAGCTTGGAAAAGGGCTTGATTCAACTGAAACCCAGGAATATTTTTCAGATAGTGTTAAGAACAATCTTTGCTAGAGGTATTTAAGATACTAGCACAGCCATGGACCTGTACTGCCAGATCCAGATCTGGCAGTCGCTTTGGAATTTGGCCAGGCAAAGAGATAGAAAAAATTCTGACAATTGTTTTTAATTGTATGTGAGCAATAGTGATTCCAGAGAAACCTGATGGCCAGGCACCACTATGAAAGCTGGAGCATGAATACTGTTACTGAAGAGTCTACAGTTTCAACTTGTTCAGTATAATGTTGCCTTATTCTTACGAGCCCCAAATCATCTCTCTTGTTTAGCCTGAGAGCTGTTTCTCAGCAAGGTCCATAATTCTCAGAGATACAGGATGAAGTGAGCAATAGTCTAACACTCCTGAGCTAAGGGAAGACTGGATCCAGGTTTTGTAGGAGCTATGGTAGAGAAGAATAGCTTGTCATGCTGACCACGATGCTATAGATTTTAGACACCACATTTGCTGTTGCTATCTAGCTAGCTTTAGGCCTCTTGTCCAACAGCTGTCTACTCTTCTGTTCCTTTTCCTGCAGTTCAACACAGAATCCAAGCTAACTCTTGAGGGTGAGTGAGGAGAGATGGAATCTCTTTATTACTTTGATGGCTGTAGACAGCAAATAGTTGCAGTGTTTCAATTTTATATCCATCAGCTGTCACCTAATTTGGTGGATACTCATTGATCTCCAGCAGTGAATTTTGAAATTATAATCAATATGAAGATGCCACAGAGGAATACTAATAAACCTCTTAGGAGCTGGAAATACATTTAATGAATCAGGAGGTTGAGTAAATAATACCAGATGTATGTGGTAGGAGCTGTCTGAATAACTGTGGTTACAGCTCCAAATAGCTCCTAAATAGCCTACAAAATAAAAGAAAAGGAGATTTAGTCATTATTATTGGAGGGTCTGCTCAGGGGACTATATCAAATACAGTTACAACAGCATAAAACATGAGAAACATGAAAGCTCTTCTAGTTTCCCTTTAAAAAACAAAGTGATCATTTGATTTGCTGGCAAACTGTGTAAATGTTTGCATACGTGAAGTGGATAAAAATATGGGATGATAGTAGGCAAAAGAAAGCTCCAACAAAAAGTAAGGAATACTTATTGCAGAGGAAAGAATATTGCCGAGTTGAAGGATTGCCAATAAATGCTTGGGTGACTCTTATGGTATCTAAACCACTGCTTCACCCATCTTCGTTATCTGGGCTGGTGCCGTAGCTCATCATCTAGCATGGGTCAGGCCACAGAGGTGGGCAGTTGAATAATCTGTATGATAGAAGGGGCTAGGGCATTTAGACCAAGCCTTATATTGTGTAATTCCAGCTTTGATACTGATCTATGCTGCCTGTGTGGCCTTGGTCACATCCCACAACATTTTTGCCTCGTTAGCTTCATTAGTAGAAGTGGATGATGTTTATCTGCAGGCTTCATAGGAATGTTATTATTGACTAAGTCATATTTAAGGAGATGTAATGCAATTTCTGTACTAAATCTGACTGGACAATACCCTCATCCATCAAGTGGCTGGGGATTTAATAACCTACCCTTACACAGACTTGCAATGTTCTTGAGCAGTTGTGTGTGATCAGCCTGTACCAAGCCGTGTGTGTGTCTGTGTTGGGTGCTGTCTCTAAAGAAGAGAGGTGGTAATGGGCCAAAGATTCCCATCTGTCTGGTTTAGATAAAGCGAGTGAGTTACTGGTTGGATAGCTGTGTTGGAAACCCTCTCTCCGTGCCACCTTTCTGTGGGAGTGTGTGTGGAGCAGAGGGAGTAGACTGCTGTCAGGGCTTTGACTAGGTGACCTCTGATGCCTTTCCAACCTGAATGATTTTGTGATTGTATGATTTGAGGTATTTGTGAAAGTAGAGCTGGTTTTAGAAGTGTAATTGGGAAACAAAAAAAAAGAAGCCAGAAGTCTATGACTGTTTCTTCCATCCTTGCTGCTTTATTTTTTGACAGTTTCAGAAGATGAGGACCTTGTGAATGCATGTGTCTTGATTACAGAGTAGCATCTAAATGAGCAGCATCCAGTGTTTTTGACTGACTTCTTTAATCCTAGAGGAGGATTGCATATGGTAGTTCTGCTGTTCTCACATCACAGAAAGCACAGACGGTTTGGTACTTCTGGAAGCATACTGCTCAAGTGCTCCACAGTGTCCACATACAGGTAAACCCCAACGTGCTTCTGCAAACCTAACGGCTACCAGCAGGTTCTGGCTGCAAGAAGAGTTCACGCTGCCCCTGGCAGCTGCCTTACTCAGTGGCAATTCACACAGAGCAGAAGCAAAGGCACGGTGCAGGTCATTTGCTCTGCTTATAGCAGAAGTTTATTCCCAGTCACCATCTTTCCTGAAGATGCCTTGGCCCGTGTCAAACATGTCACCAGTGGAATTGCCCCGGTGGACTGTATGTGGCCCATGGGCTGTAGATTGAGGAGACTGATGGCTATTCTGCCTTCTTACTATTGCTATTTTAAAAGCCCAAGCAGCAGGGAGAACAGATTCACTGAACGCTTGAACTCTTTGCACTCTTTTGAGCTATGTAACGGGCAGTGTTTAAAAATAGAAACCGTGGCTCCCCAGTGCAGCCCCCTTCCCAGTGATTCCTCCCAGCAGATGAAGTCATGCCCACAGCCCACTGCCCCGTGAGCGGGCAGCCTGTCTCCGGCAGCGTCAGCAGGAGCCAGCACGGCGAGCTTAAAAGGCTGTCAGGGGTTGGCAGGTCATCCGCCCAAAGGCAGGAAAGAAAAGGGGAGGGGGGGGGGAGCAACATTGAAAAATAACCACAAAGAAAACAAGCTCTTTTTTGAAATTGGAAACTTTAAAGAAAAGATTTATGAACCTTTGGGTTTATGAAACCACCTGGTGCTTTGGAGTTTGCTGCTGGTTAAATTTGGCAGTTCAAAGTTTGGTGGTTGTTTCCCTCCATTAAAAAGGAAAAAAAAAATAAAATAAAAGAAAGATGTTTAGAATAATCTAATTCCACATGTGCACTGATCGTTTAAAACTCACCCTCCTTTAACTTTGAGCTCAACTTGTAAAAATCAGAAAGATTTAAGGGAAAAAGCCTGTTAGTTCTGAAGGGTGGCTTTACCATTTGCAGCGCACATTAAGAAGTGCAGCCCCTGAACTCCGCCTTTGCCGTCTGCTTAGTTTCCTCACCGGCCCACAGTGTGACTTGCACTGTGTTTTGACAGTTGGTGACCTCTGACCTCCAGCTCCATAAAATGTTTAGGCTGAGGATGCCCACGAGGAGCTCTCAGACATGGTGGTTGGGGGCTCTTTTGAGACAGAGCCATCATCTTTTCCCCCAGCCCATATATAGCAGCGGCGTTGAGCCTGCAGGTTTTGCTCACGCAGGAGTTCAGGTCAGAGACTTCCCCCCACCCCGTGCCTCTGCTTCTGGATTTCCAATGAGAAGGGGGGTGGGTAGAATTAGAGGAGGAAAGAGTAAGCACCTCATGCTACCTGTAAGCTCAAAAGATAATTGAGCTATGTGGGTCTTGGCCATGATTCATGGCAACCATAGACAGGTTAAACTCCACTCTCGAAGGGGCGCCTGCAGCTGGGGAGGTTTTCCAGAGGGTTATGATGTAATAGTATTTCATTTTTGTGTGGCTCATTTCTTTCTTGCTGTTTTATACCAGCTGATTATGCCTTATGACAATATTTGTAGGGATGGATAGTTATTACGTCTGGATGAATCATTCAGAAAGAACAATTTATTCAGCACATTGCTTATTTTTCCCTTCATAAATTTGCAATTAAAAACTATGTTACTCTTAAATGCATTCATTATTTCAAAATCGGTTGTCAGTTATACAAATGAAAATTCTTCTTCTGAGATAATTTGCAGTCATTTCTATGAAAAATATTTGTAATTTCTACTTGTGCTGGCTAGCTTTAGGAGGTGGTCAGGTGAGACCATCTCTGTTCCCTTGTAGGTGATGGCAAGTATTTAACCAGCAGTTACACTGTTCTGGAACTGTGTGTCTGACACTCTGAAAATCAAACTTAAATTCAAGTTGTTAAGGCTTAACTGTATACTTGAAAACATGCTATAGAAGTATTTCCACATAATCAGGTGTTTGGGCTGAAAGTTACTCTCTTCCCAAGCTTTTCACTAGGGTGTTTATAGAAGCTGAAGGATGTTGGCCTTTAAGGACAGCTGAGTGAAAGCCTCAGTTTTGTCACTGGTAAAGCATAGCATCTATTTCTTCTTTCTTCTGTTAACTTCCTTTTGACATGGCCAAACTTGTAGCATAATTCTTAGCGTGTCCTAATGTCTGTCTATGGCAGGAGCTGAGGCAGTTGTTAGAACTTGGGTGAAGTTTTTTTTTGTTTCCAGGCAGAAGTGAATAGAGCAGGTAAAATGCACTCCTGTAGCCCAGCAAGGAGGCTTAAAGAGCCAGCCTGTTTCTAGATTTGCCCTGTGACCTTTGAACCTCCTGTCAAAGGTCACACTTGGCAGTATTAGCTTGTCCTTCGGCTTGCTAACTTCTACCATCACCTCATATACCTTGCTCTGCACAGTTTGAGTTTCACTGATTTGGAACTAACTCAGTCCCTGATTGTCAAGATTAATATGTAAGACACAAAAATGTACTGGGGGGGGGAATAAAAAATAAAGAAAAAAGCCTTAAATGGCATGGGATTTATTTTTTTAGCACAGTGATGCTATTAATTGACATGCTACTTCTGCATTTTTGCTCTTCACTTGGCAGCTTACGGTTCTTGAAAGTAAGTATCTGTACCATTTCAGAATAAAAGGGAATTTTGCTGCTTGTTCAGTCTTACACCAGAAGACTGTGATAAAGAGAAAAGTTATTTCTCCACAGTAACACCCTCCACGGTGAAAGAACTGATTTCCTGGTGATTTAGGTTAAATTCCTCACTCTTCCACAAACTCTCTCATGTTCCTATGCAGGTTACTTAAGTTTCTGCTAGAGTTCTCTACCTGCAGAAAAATGGAGCTTATTGCTCTTCCCTTTTACCCTTTATATTGCTAAATAAAACTGCAAAATATTTAATCTGAGGATCACAGCCACTGTATGCTGGTGTAGTGAGTAGCACACAAAGATTATGACCTTGTTTGGGGTCACACTCTTAATAGTCCTAGGAAGTAGACAGAGTTATCCACATTTTTTTGGTGGGGAAGTTGAGGAAAAGAAAAGATAGGGGATCAGTAAGGGTAAGAAGGTAGAAAGAGATCTAGGTGTATCTTCTTCCAGTTCTTTGCTTTACTTGCATCTCAGGCCATCTTTAGGTGCAGGCTAACAAACAGGCACTCATCTTGGAGATCTGACTACAGGCAGATAGGACTGTGAGCCTATTAAGAGTGACTGGTTCTTTATCATGGGGACATCAGAAGGTAATTTTCCCCATGCTGCTAATCCCTTGATCCAGTTCTGCTCACCTAGTTTGCTAAAAACAAAGCTACAAGTCTCAGCAATGTACACATATGGGAACATATTTCCTGCAAGACAGAAGTTAGGTGGTTATACCTTTTCATATCCACTTCTAGGACAGAACTGTATATGCCAGTGCTTGGAAATATTAAGAGTATTCTGTGGATCCTTTTGGTGTAATATTTTCATATTTAAGTCTGGGTGCCACAGAAGGAAATATATCTACCCTATCCAATTCTAAGCAAGTTAGTGGAAAAGTGAGAAGAGTCAAAGAGGAAAAACTAATTGGTGTTAGAGGAACTGCTCATACCCTCTGTGCTGTCCTGGAAGCCTCAACTAAAATTTCTGGCTATTTGGAGTCAATGAGATGTTTGTCATTCAGCTCATAGGCCCAAAATATCATCCTCTGTTTATTCAGTTTGTGTCCTTGTGTTAGACTTTCAGGAGCCAACTGTAGAAACAAATCTCTCAGCCTCTGGAGCTATCAAGTAATCAAGATATGACTCAAGAGGCTAAAGACTTTCAACCTGGGGTCTGGCAGGCTGATGTGAAAGGATCCTTGCCCTCTCTGTGCCTAATTAACAAAGCCAAAGAAACAGAACCCAAGGTCTGTAATAGTTTATTTCCATAATAAAAAGAGCAAAATTATGTCCTCCCCAACCCCCTGGAAACAAAAAAAAGAGATGTACCAGGCAGTAGCTTTGTGGGGAACAGTCCCATACAGTAGAAATTCCACAGACACTGCTGGAGGCTCAGGTCAGAAGTGCAAGCGTGTGTGAAGAGTAGTGGGAGGAGAGGTCTGGAATGAAAAAAACGTGTGCATCCTGCCTCGCTGTTAAGATCTGTGTGCTTCTGTTACTCTCTCAAAGGCTAGTCCTGGGTGATTCCTGCAACAACCATGTGAGAGTCTGACGAGACACTCTTTGAGATCTAGAAGTGGTTTAGATGTACCCTACGTGCAGAACAATGCATACACATATCTACAGTGTATTACATGAGTAATGTAACTAGAAAATAAAGGAGAAAGTGTTTTTGTTATTACTTATTAATCTCAATATTACTCTTTAGTTTCTGTAACCTTACTGTATAAAAGCAAGTACTCTTTGCAAACTGAAATGAGGGTACTGTGAAACATCTGACAACACAATTCATGTTTTATTTGTTTTATGAACCTGCACAATAGATACAATAATGTGGATTATAAAGTTGTGCATGGCTTTACTTTGTGCACCCATATCCCTACACAGATCTATGTGAAAAGTTGAGGAGCTTTGCATGGTATGATTCTGGTATGTGGACCTAGTAAAAATCCTACAACGTTGTAAATGAAAAGTTAGAAGACACAGATTTCATGGTCTCTTGGTAAAAAAGAAAAGAATGATGTGAATCTATACCAAGAACACTAAACTATGGACTAGACAAATTTTGGTGAGTATCTAGGAGAATTTCCCGAGCAAACCTTATCTCTTTCTGACAGCTATACTGATTATCATCAGTTTGTCTCAATTATATGCCTTTTTAAATTATTTTAGTTGAGGCTCAGCTCATTCCTTTCCCTTCTGGTCCCTTTACCTAATGCTTATATGACCCAGAAAGGGCTGTTTTGTGGAATCTTTGAACTTGAGGTCATGGGATAAGACCTTGAGAAATGTGACTTCTCTTTTATTTCCGCTACTGATACCTCCTAGAAATTTGCTCTGCCATCATTTGGGTTTTGCTTTTGTTGC
Source organism: Chloroceryle amazona (assembly GCA_027560015.1). Lineage (NCBI taxonomy): Eukaryota > Metazoa > Chordata > Aves > Coraciiformes > Cerylidae > Chloroceryle > Chloroceryle amazona. The sequence goes on from JANHFX010020326.1 coordinate 33,796, forward strand.
TCTTTGAATATCATGGTATCTACGGGCACCTGTAGCTAATGCAAATTACACGTATATTTACATACAGTAGATGAAGTACAGCTTTCAGTGCACATTGATTAATAAAAAGGAATATTTATGAACACGTAGCGAAGTGGGACAAATAAACACGAATCAAACCATCCTTTTTTTCTTTTGAGAATAACTTTTGTTAAACAGAGAGAAGAATCATTTCTCTCTGACTTAATCTGTACAACGCTTGTCTTGGCCAGCATAACAAAGAAGAAAGCGCTTGGCCTTTCTAGCACAAGCAAGTGCAACTCATATTCAAGCCAGCTGAGCTTTGGGCAGTATGTGGTAGAAATGTAACGCTTTCATTTGGTCCTGTTCTCAGATTTGCCAGATTAAGGAAAATAGTTTCTTTTCTTACAGCAGGTACGTTTGGAACATCTTTGCAAAACTATACAGAGAAAACCAGAATCTCTGTGGGAGTGGTACTTAAGGGTTCATCTAGACTTGTGGCTATACGTCTTGACTCAACAACGAACTGATCGTATGCGTCATTATGTCCTTGAATAAATGGCAGGGGCTCCACGTAACAGAGGGAACTACTCTTCCAGTTAAAAACATTCTCTTGCAATGATAATTGGTTTCTTTTGATCAGTTCAGAAGTCTTTTTACCCCACAGATATATACTAATAAAAAGAGCCAATAAAATTTAACAGTGACTGGTATAAGCAAATAGTTATGTCCTATAAATTCAAATACAGCCATGGTAAATACACGATTTGCCATCTGCTTTTGTTTATATCAGGTAAGCAGAGCTGAAATTTTCAAACTGTGATTTGGGGCTGAAGGAGAAATATTTGGCCACATCATGCTGATTCTTGTTCTGTTTCTCAGTGAGAGAACCTGTGTGGAAGGGGTGGATGAAGTGTAGAGTAAAATCAGGCCACCTCAGTCCTTTGGAAAAAAAAAAAAAATAAATAAAATAATTGGCTCTAAATTAAATCTCCACCAAAACATCAACAAATGCATTGCTGCTTTCCAATCAACACTTCTGTGTGAAAACAGTTGCTGTAAACTGTAAGTGTATTGCTCCTTTATGTGTTACAAAAGAAAGGAAAGGTGTGTTTGTGGCAAGAGCTTGTCAGAGTGATAGTGAGTTGTATTTGTAAACCATTTTCCCAGAAGAACTTATTCTGTTAAAAGTTTTGAAAGGTCCTGAGCTGATCCATTTGAGCATCACGGAGTCTCTGGTGAAGTGATTTTTCTTCTAAAGTTTTTGCCTGATTACAGGGCTTTGGGAACTGATGGCACATCACTGCAATTAACTGAGTCTTAGCCAGTCACACCACTAGAGCTTCCAAGAATGTATTGTTTGCTGCAATATTGGCCGTGGACAGACTGAATGGGGACCTGGTGTTTTCTGCAAGCTGTGGGATGGCAACAGAACATAAGCTTTCATTGCACAACAGCAGTGACAGATGGGGGGGGGCTGTGGGGTAGACACGATGCGTTCCATCAGGAAATTTTGACTGCTTCCTATGCTACTCATTCAAAGAAGCCAGGGTCTGAAATTGCCTTTTCATAGGCAAGCATGGAATATTTCCTCCCTGAGGTGGTGATATTATGTAAGAAAAAAAGCATTAGGTAATTTTCGTTGGTTTAGGGCAGCAAGTAAGTTTTCTTTTTACTCTTGAAATAAAAGAGAACACGTTAGAATGATACAAATCTCCTGTAGTTCCCACTGTGTCATGGGCTATAGAAAAAGGACAGATTTTATTGTTTTCTTTCACAGTCTGACATGTTACTTTCCCTCTAATCTTCCTCTGTATAAATTGAGCAGTGTAGTCTGTTAATTGATTGCATTTCCTTATGGTTTTCTGGGGAATAAGTACTACTAAATCTCTGTGGTTGGAGTCAGAATAACTTCATCTGATTTCAGGAAAGTTATCCCTGATTTGCATCATTTCAGCTGAGAATATAATGAGGATGTCCAAGTAATGATGCAATTTAAATATCTTTCGAATTAGTTACTAGTATTTGAAAACTGTGAGTAACTGAAGTTGATGTAAGAGTTTCTAACCTATTACCTCTACAAAAAGACAACTGATCACCTGTTAAACATGGTCTTTTCCTTTTTTTTTTTATTCCTCTCATGTTCTCTGGAGAAGTATGCGAATTAGCCATTGTAGCTGATGATGTTGTTTAATCGAGTTTATAAAGAGGTGAGAACGTTGCCCATTCGCTTACATCTGAAGTGCTTGTGCAAACCTGTTACTAGGAAAGTTACATTATTATGATGCTACTTGCATTTATTTTTGAAGAGAAATTATTGACCCACAATAGCTTATAAGAAGCAAAATCCTTCTAATCATTTAAAAAAATACAGAAGTCTGCTCTGACATTAGAGGATTAACTGGCTAGGATTGACTTTGCATATGGAATGGAAAAGGGCAGCCTGAGTCATGTAACTGGCCTTGTTTATCTCAATAAGAGAGAGAGGAAAATTTAATTTAGTGCATACAATTTAGCATGCAAAAGGTCAAACTGGTACATGCCTGCAGGTAGTTAATCAGAAAACTGCTATAATTCCCAACCCAAACAATGGTAAGCAATAGAAATGCAAATATTGGCCCTCTCTCTGTGAGTGTCAAGGTTTAGAGGCTGGGCTGACCACTAGACAAATAGCAGGACAGTGAAGCTGATTTCAGCTGATATTCACAAACCCCTCTTGCTTCTGTCCTGACTATTTTACATGGAAGAAATTATTTTAATTAAAAAAAAAAAGGGGGGGGGTTGTCTTTCCACCCTCAGTTATTTTATTGTTTCCACTAAGGCTGGAACAGAGCCTGCATCAGAGCAGAAGTGCAGATGGGGCAGGATGCCTCTTGGGTAGACTCAAGTTTGTTCTAATTGAGTCTGAGAAAAAAGATAGTCTGACACACGGTAGGTGCCATCTGACTGGACAAAAAGCCTCAGAGCAGTGACAGTTGAGATGGAAAGAAGACTGTGGCTGGATCATGTGAAAGCAGCTCTTAGTCAAGGTGAGGGAAGTGCCCGTGTGCAGGAGCTGAGGAAGCCTTTTGTACCAGAACATTTCCCTCCTCTCTCTTTCCTTTCTCCCCTGCATTTTACATTTGTCTATCACGTTAAAGTTCCCCTCAGCACTTTCAACCCAGTGTAGACCATCGTGGAGTAATGTAGCATCTGAGTTCATTATTGTGCCTGCTTTTTGTTTTATAGGCTAGTAACCTGGGAAACATATTGCTTTGTTTTTTAAAGACACTGAGCATCTTTTAGTTCTTTTCAGTTTCCCAGATGTATGCTGCAATTAGCCAAAAGATACCATTCTTCAGTCCCATTTTCCCTTTTGTAAATATACACTAAGTAGCTTTCCCCTCCCCCACCCAAAGTCTCATAGGAAAGCTACTTTCCTTCCAACCCAGATCTACATACACATTTCTATTCATCTTGTAGTGCTGGTCTCTGATAGTCAGTTGTGTTCTTTTCAAAATAATAAACCCCAATCCCAGAATGAATTGGACTGAAATCAAGTATTGCTGTTAAATCTTAGATCTGAGTGGGAACCTATATGCGGCAAACTTGGAATTCACATTTCCCTTCCAGATGTCAGAAAATGGTGTCTGCCTGCAAAACCCAAAAGTCTTAGAGCTGGTTGTACAAATGCAGCTGCTTTCTTATTTAGTGGAGCTAGTCACAGGCAGCACATTATTCTCATTTTCCAAAGTCTGCCCTGGCTTACAGAGTTGCTTCAGGGCATAAGGCATTGATTTTGATCTGGAAACTCACATGTGGTTTAGGGGCTGACTGGCTACAGGCATCATCCTTTCACATATCGAGTGCCTTGTTCAAAGTGCAGAGTCCTTTCAGCTCACATTGTATTTAAGGTAAGTGTGAGGTAAATGGAAAGAGGCAGTAGAGACCTTGAGAAACTCTCCCTTCTCTATGCAGCATCTTATCTTTGAGCCTTTCTAGGCACTTGTAGTCTCCAAACTTTTGGCAACTGAACTAGTCAAGCATTATCTAATGTAAACCTCATTTATTTCTCTTCCCAGAAGGGAACAGATGAGGAGGCTGGAGTAGTTTTCATGGTCTTGAACTGTGCGTGGATGTCGAGGAGACAATTCTATTGCTCACTGTGGCGTGTGTTTTAATTTTTAAATGATGAAGATGCCCCAGACAGGGAACATTCAGGTCTGCTCCATGACTGTAGTGTACAATGGCTGGTAAAGAGCCAGCCCAAAGGCTGTTCCTCTGCTCTTTTATGTCACCCTGTGCCAGTGGCAAGCCTGAGCAGATGAAGTCTTATATCTTGGTTGGGCTGTGGGGCAGAAGCACATGACTGAAGGGAGCTCTGCAGTGGCTTGGACGGATGAGTGGGAGTCCTGGCTGCGACACGCAGCTGGCTATTTCCTGCCTGCCTGGTTGATTTTAGTTACTGGTATATGAAGCAGAGAGAGCTGTACACCCACCTCTTCCTCTCTCTTTCCTGTATTTTCCTACTGGTGAAGTAACCAGTAGGATCAAAAAAAAAAGTAGGAAAAGAAAATATTGGGAGGGAGGGAAAAGATGGGCAAACGCAACTTTCCATTTCCTTTTCATAAATCTGGATGGAATCCACTGGATTTGACCCAAAAGGTCTAGCAAATAGTGACTGTATTTTCTGCACGCTGCTTAGACAAAAGATTTAACTTATTGAAAATACAAGTACAGTTACCCGATGGCATTTTCACTGCTGTTGTTGTCTAGGTATCTACCATTCCATAAACAAATAAAGGCTCTGGTCCAGTCTCAAAGAAGGTCCACTCTAAATTCCTCCGAGGATGGCAAAAGAGTCCTGGAGTGAGGGAGGGAGAAGCTGGGAAAGGTAAAGTGGCAGTAGTAGACTCATATTTGATCCTCTAAATAGTCATTTGCTTAAACTTAAGACCACAAATAGTTGCTTTGATATAGCTTAGGTGAAGAAACTTGAATGAGAAAGCTGGCATGTATAAAATTAACCATGTGTATAAGTCTGTATACTAGGATGTAAGCCACACTCATTAGTCTGTCATCTTTTTTTTTAGTTACTTTTTTTTTGTGCTACTTGCTACGACCTTCTGTAGTCCTAAAGGCAGACTATGAACTCTGAATAAGAAAATGGTAACTTTGTCTACTGTTTCTCAAGTTACTTTTTTTTTTAAGGTTGTAGGTTTCATAAACAGGAGAGACCTTTTGAAGGTTCTAACAAGTTCTATTGGTGAAAGCAGATTTCAGACCACACAGCCAAATTTCCTCATGAAGGTGCTCATTGTATTCCTTAGTCTGTAGCTCTCATAATGGACTTGAGTCACTCTGCCCAAGAAAGAAAAGGAGAATTGTGAGTCACTTGTAAAGAGGTTATAAAGTCTTGATCTGTGAAGCACAGAATTGTCATTTAGGAGTGTCACCTTCCCCTTAAGAGAGTCAGAGTTGAAGCTGCACTGTGCTGCTTAGTTTGTAGACAATCAAGCACAGCAATGACTGTTGGAAGACACTGTAACAGGAACACATGAGTAAGATTAAGTCAAAAGAGTAATACATTTAGGAAACAGTTTTTGAGCAAACATCCTTTTCCTAGTATTTCTCGTCTTTCCCAGAAATGGTCAGCTGCACAGGTAGCAGCACTAAGGTAGAGTGCAAGGTGTGGTTTTGGTTGTGTTTATGGGAAATTGCAAAAGACGACAGTAATGGATTCCTTGACAAAACCTTTCCATTCCTAGGAATACGAAGGAGCAAACCCCACCCCCTCCTTAAGCAAAGCAGCAAAGGGTGGCATCCTTTGCTGGTAGCTTGTCACTAAGGCCTGACAAAATTCACATGCACACACACATGAAACCTGCATGTGGACTGTTCAACTTGGTCTCCAACTGGGAATTTGATGACTGAATTACAGGGTTAAATATGTTGGCAGTAAAGGCTTGAAAAACTGGAATGAGTATTGTGAAGCTGAGTAGTGGGGAATAAGGAAGACACTCCCCCCTGCAGGCCCAGGGAATGGTTCCAGGTGCCTGGTGAGACGAGACTGTTGCCTAAGGTAGCAATGCACATATCAAATTCAGCCTTCTCATGAATGTCTGAGCGGGAGATGTGGTGGGAAGATGCACACAACTGTGGATCCCTAGCTTTGTACTTTTCAAATGAATCATCACCATGTCTGCCTCTGATATAGTCCAGTACCAAAAGTAATCCCAAAGAGACCTCTAAAGACTCAAGAAGCATGAGAGATTCATGTGAGTATACTCATTATGGCAAATCCTCATTTAAAATATGCACTGCTAGACTCCTAAAGAGCTGGCCTGCTAGTGTCTGTTTGCCCCAGCACTGGTGGTGCAAGATACATCTAGAGAAGAGACAGCAAGAGTTGATTAATATTGTGTAGCTCTGGTGGAGTAGACTTGCCTAACGTGCTTTTGCCAGATTTACAATACTAAGCTTCCCAGCCTGAAGCTCTCACTAATTATAATTAGATCAGTAGCTTTAACTAAACTCAAGGAAAATATTTCCCTAACTATTACCCAGACCTGTCTGGTGGCATAGAACTGCCACAAGCATTTCAACTTAGTTTTTTTGAAGAAAAAAAAAAAGCATTACTGTGTAGTTTGTTTATAAAATAGGCAGTCTGCTTACCATCATTCTGATTATAGTGTCAGTCATTTGACCAAATGCCTGGAAATCTTCTTAGTGACCTGTAGAAATGCTAAGCAAAATGGCCTTTTGATCAAATTATTAGGACATTTTATTTTATTAGTTTAGTTTTTATTAGTACTGTATGCCCAGATAGTGCTTTGCACTCTGTCTCTACTGTAGGAAGATAAGAATTTTGATTAATCTGACATTCTGACTCATTTAGCTGTGCCATATAGAGCAGGATTAAATCTTGCTGAGCAGAAGGGCAGAGAATTTGTGTACTTTTATTGTCCTTTGGCATATTTTCCTTAGAAACTACTTTGTCTTTAACAATACCATAAAATTGTAGTAGAATAATAAAAACCAGATGAATAAATTAGGATGTCTGATACAAAAAAACAAAACCAAACCAAAACAGTTCACCAAAGGAAAGGAAATAAAACAATGCATCGTGGAACAAACAGGATGCTACCAAAACTACATATTATACTTTCCACAAACTGTCAACAGAAAGCAGAAAGGCCCAGGTGTTACTGGAGTGGTGCATCCTGCTTCTTTTGAAGTTGTTGTTTTCCTTGGTTATATAAAGAGCTCTGCGTAGTGCAGGTCTAAAGCTGGGATTTTAGGAGTTACTCATAGGAGGTGCTGCTCCAATAGCAGTATTTACACCAGTGTTTGCTATGTATTTATTATTGTGCTGTACTTGAACAGACAGTACATGTGTTGTCTTGCTACAGAACACCTGACTGTATGGAATATTAAAGGAGCTCAGACTCAGTTTTATAGGTAGAACAGCTTCTAGGCATGGTATATAGGGAGGCAGGTTATTGAAGATGGTGGAGATCGATCTGCTAATTGTAGCAGGTTTCTGGGATTTTAAATGTTATAGGAAAACTGGTAAAATATGGATCCTCTGAAGTTTAAACTCCAACTTCATCTTGTTGAGCCTTGAAGCAAAAATCCAAATTCTGCCCTAAGCCTGATCTAGAAGTAGATCCTGAAGTAAACTGAGTTTACATAGCTCAGTTAAGGTCGGTCTAAAACAAAGAGGAAAACAGAAACTCCTCCTGGAAGACACAGAGAATGCTGTGTGTGTGCTCACGGAGCCATTCTGCTATGAAAATAAGGGAAATCAGTGAAGGATTAAGCCCACGATGTTCTTAGTTTTTGTTGGTAAACTCATTGCTAATGCCAATGGGAAATTTTTTCTTTTTAGTTCTGGAAGAACCTGAAGAATTTGGTCTATAAGCAAGGAGAGGGGTTTAGAAATAGGGCACAGCCTGGATTTAGGTGATGATAGAGCATTTCTCAAGAATCTGAGGCTGCAATGTGTTCAGAAGAAACAGAGAAGGGATTTTATTAACCTGAGGTAGAAGCAAGCTACACCTAACTGAAAAATAATGTTAATAATTCCACAGACGAATAAACATTTGAATTAGAATCCAGACATCAGTTGACTCTTATCCAGTATTAAATGGAAACACATGCTTTGTACTGGGAGAGCTCGATCGGGGTGGGAGGAGGAGGTGGCAAGAAGCCCCAAGCTCCTTTTCATTTCAGGGTTATACTCAATCATGGCCACTGCCAAAATAGCCCAAAAAATTGAGTCAATTCAAAACCATTCGGTTCAAGGCTAAAATATCGCTCGTTCTCCCTCCCTAACTTTGTTCATAAACATGCTTCAGTCAGGTGTTAATTACAATCCCCAGTAAAGCCTCAGAGCTGTGCAGATTCTCCTGGGGAAAATCACTGGACTCAGCACTTTGCAGATCTGTTTATTTTACTTTAGTGCACTTTAGTTACCCCAGCTGGCTTGCTGCACCGGGAGGAGAGAAGGGAAAGCCCAGCATACAGAAAAGTCCAGGGAAAGAGTATCACTCTTCCAAACTGAACAGCTTCAATGAGAATTGCTTGCCCATAGTGCGTTGATTGGGTGTTGAAGTGTCCTTTCTCTAGGGACCTGACCTTTCAGTATCCTGCCAGTACTCTTTGTCAGGTCATTCCAAGCCATCTTCTCCTGTGCCATGCTTCACAAGCAAAAAAAGCAAGTGTGAGAACATCTTGCCACATATTATTTATTATTGTTAATAGTAAGAACTATTTTCTAATCTCTGATGATGTGATCAGCACTGACCAGGACACAGATAAGCACAGAGCATACCCTGAGGAGTTTATAATTTTGAAGACAAACACAGATGAGACAACATGCACTTGGAAGCCCCTGAAGTGGATGTTGACCTACTAAGAATTTAGCCTGAATTAACTGGGAGTAGGAGATGATTTCTTTCTGATGCAGTCTGTTTTAAAGAAGAGACTTCTTTACTTGGGCTCTAGCAAGAAAATGTCATGAAAAGCAAGTGTGTCTTACCTTACTGTGCCCCCTGGGAAATAAATAATGCTGTACTCTTATATAAATTGGTAGACTGATGTTGAAGCAGATGCAACTCTATCAAGGTATGTCAGGTGGGCATTTAATCAGAGGGGTACAAAGGTACCTGAACGTTTCAAGAGACTCCAACAAGTTGCTCTGAGCTCACAGAGGACTGAATATAAATTTGAGATCTCGTGTGTCAGCTTGTGTGTTGATTCCTGGAGTGTGTGCTTTTCTTAGGTAGAGAAATACTGCTGTAAAAGTGAGGAGAAATTCCAGGTATTTTTATACCGCCTAAATTGTGCAAACTGGAACGATTGATTCTTCAGTAAAACTTGTTTAGAAGGCAAATTAACTTCACCTCTAATAGTGGCTACCTAGGTACACGTATAACAACAAAAATACAATTTTTATTTAAGGGAAGCAATAATTTCTTTTGGGTAACCTTTATTCCTGTTGAGTTTTTACAGAAAGTGGACTGTTCTAACTGTTGGCCATCACTTTCTGGAAGTCAGGCCAATTCACAGGGCAAAGGCTTGTCTGTACAGGTAAATTACTAGCAGTAAACTAAGACGTGGAATGACGTTGCATTAGCTGCTCTGCACTCAATGGACATTGAGAGTGCACACTGAGAGTTCCTTTGTATGAAGTGGCTTCCTCAACTGCATGTAAAAGTACACATGCAGGGAGCAGCCAACATGGTGTAAATTCACACTGTAGCTTGTAAATTCACACCCTACTTTCCTTGTATAAGCAAAGCCATCCTCAAGGCCTTGCATTCATTCCTCTAGCATAAACCTGCGTGAATAGATGAACCTTACACCTTGCCCTGAAGGTAAACATGTTTGGGTTAATGTGATGCAAAATGGAGGGAATGTTGTCAAGAGCCAGGGCACAGTCGTAGATAATCTTGGGAGGGTTATTCGGAAAGTCTTCATGGCCATGAGGGAGAGGGGATGCTCTCAAAGTCCGAGGTAGATCATTTAGCAATCCTGAAGAATATGAGCATGACTTGAAATGTAGCTACAGATTTCTTGCCCTGTGAGTCATTCCTTATTTTCTGAAGGGAATCTCATTGTTGAATAGGAGATTTCTCTACCATTTTAGGCAGAACTAATATTATTTATTTATTATCTTTGGCACTGAAAGTTATAGGAGTGCAGCTGAGCTCAGACCTGCCAAGCCTCATGTAGCTGAAAAGGAGACTTTCTCACAGCAATCTCTGGGTCTTTCCTAAAAGTCTCCCTCTCTAATGAGTATTACTCAGGGTGTTTCAATGAGACATTTAAAATCTTTTTCAAGCACTTTGGAATATCCTTCCAAACTGCCACTACTTGACAGACCTCTAAGACACATCCAAGGCTGAGCTGATTCCCATCTGCAGTAGAGTAGCGATGGTGATCTCATCTGATCAGGTTTCACTGAAGGTCAAAAGCAGTCTAAAGATCAAGGGGCCCTCCCCGAGAGGAACGAGCATCTCCCTTTTCTCCTGCCACTGCTACTTTTACAGGAATATACACAGAGCTGCCTTTCACATTTTATTAGATTCTTATGTGAAAATAGTATCTTTGTCCAAATGTGCATGAGCCATCAGGCTTTTTTTCCAACCTCTGTTATTTGTTATTTGGCCTTGGGAACCCATTTGCAGAATGTGATTTTATCTAAACATACATATTTTATTGTGAAGTATTTATCTTTGATTAATAGTCTAAGAAATTGCATGTGCTCAAAAATCCACTCAGTTGTCAACAACTGGAGCTACAGCAGTTTTGTTAAAAATACTTGTGCTTTTACCATGAAGCTTAATAAAGCTGTGAAAAAACAACATAGTGACTAAAAATTCTCCCTGCATCCCCGAACAGCCATCTACAAATTGAAGTGGTGGTGTTTGCAGACTGGGGGGGTGACAAGCATGACCTAGCTACTCTGACAGCAGAGTCAGAGTACTGCTGTAGGCTTCAAAATGGGCAAAGCACAAGAGCTCCTGAAACCTGTGGCTGCGGTTACTGGCTCGTGGCAAAGGCCACATCTTCAACGTTATAGTTAGCCAAGTGAGACAGAGTAATTCTTGCACATATTTATGCTTTTCTACTTTGCAATCGCAGCTTCATTTTGCTGTCTGCACACTCATTTTCTTCAATGACAGAATGGGAAATCTCATCTGAGGAAGTTCTGCTTCTCTGTAGTGCTCGCTAGGCATACCCAGGGGACAGTTCTGCCTACTCGTCTCAGACTTCTCTCATGGTGGGTTGAGTTCTTTTCTCCTTCCTCCTGACAGAGATGTTTCTTAGATATCTAGCTTTATCTCGATGGCTAGCTCAATTTTAGAGGACATTGAACCAGGCCTGGTGAGTGACTGTGCAATGCACCTGCCAAGCTTGGCGTGCAAGAAATCACCATGGACTGCTATACTTACTGAGTTCTGCTCACTTTATGTACCTGAGAATTTATGACTAATTTTGGGCTCTGCCCTGTGTGCTGTATAGAGAAAAACCCCACCATTCCAGCAGATACTAAATTAGGTACTCATATTGGTGATGGCTTGCCAGAACTGAAATGTTTCTTGGATCCCCAGATTAGCCTCTTGAGCCTCTAGTGTCACCTGCTCTTTCAAAGGACAGCCTAGGCAATATAACAGTAGTTATCAATGTATACTAGGAAGAAACAGTAATATAAATGTGACCCTTTGAGGACTGCCATTCAATTATGCCCCAAGCACAGGATGGTAGAATTTACAACTGGCTGCAAAGATTCTTCTCCACAAATGATCTGGTTATGAAGCTGCACTGTTGTGTGAAGAGTGCAGGCCAAAAAGTGCTTCAGTCCTAGGAAGTGTGGGACCTGTGACAATTTCTGTTCTAATCATTTGTCCCCTATCTCATGCTTCCAAACTCATGAAACTGTCCTGAAAAAAATAAGGGAATACTGTAGCCAACTTGTGAAAGCATTTTGTTTTGCCTAGACATGCAGGATACCACAGTCCAAGCTTAGGTTCTCCTCTTGGGACATCCCTTCATTTCTCAATTGCTTATGCAGTGCCTATGTTTCACAGCAACCCAGAGCCCAGCTCTTCTCACCATCCTTGCTTTGCATGCTTATATTGTGGAATTCCGAGGCTGTTTAAAATCAGAGCACAAGCATCATGAACCTGCATTGTCTGTTCTGATTTGGCATCTGACAGAAGTGAGCTCCTGGTGGTGATGCAGAGTGTGGCGTGGTCAGACTTGAATATGACACCACAGTTCAAGGGCACTCCAGGGACCCTTGGAATCACTTCTCTGGATTGACCTTTGTGAGTTAGCAGGTTGTGCCTGACGGTTACTTTAACAAAGCATTTAAGCTAGGAGTTTGTATTCCAGGTTAGTTTTTCGTAATTCTAACTCCCCACCCTAAATTGCTTTGGTTTTATTAAATATTGTTGCTTAATACATAAGTGGATAAATTAATTTACGCCATCAGATCACAATAAATAGCGGCCAGCATCACACGGTTTAGCACCTGACCAAAGCCTTCACACAGTCTGGCCACTGGGATGCATCAAACAGAGTAAGTATTTGGTTGAAATCCCAGCATTATTCCTCTCTCTTGCTGTAAATACCACAGGATCTGTAACTGGTAGCTGCTTGTCCATGGGGTACCTGAGAAGAGCTGGCAGTTGTAACGTGTCTGGTGTTTGTGTTCCTTGAGCATTGTATTGTTAAACTCCTCGGGTGTAGCAGCAAAGTGCAGACATATTGAACTCATTAGCTGCATGCAAATGGTTTGAACAGAAAATAGCCCACATTAGTATTATTTTTAAGGAAAGATGAAGTAATGTAATGCAATTATAAGAGCCTGAAATATGGCTGATTTATTGAGAGACACCATATTTGGCTTCAGTGACACAGCTGAAAAAACCTTGGAAGAAAGAAGCACAACAGGGACACTTCTGGTTTAAAAAATACTTAATGTGAAATGCAGGTTTTGGAAATACTGATACAAATTCTGGTTTCATTCAAACATTTGAGACTTAGTTAATTATCTATGGGCAGAATCTGGCCCTCTTATTTTTTTTCAGCCTAGGTCACAATTCTCAGTTATACCACTGGAAGTTTGTGTGAAGTGAGATTCCCTGTATTTGTTTAAAGCTTAAATTGACCTTAATGGAAAAAGTTGAAAAGAGTTGGATTGTTCTTTATCTTTGTTCTCTTGAGCATTCTGGATTCTAACTGAAAAAGAAATGGAGAAGGTGTAATGTAACCTGAAAAAAAAAGCTACTCCCATGACACCTCCAGACCACAAAGGTTTAGACCACGTTTTGGAGTACTTTTGAAAACTGAAATTGTTGTGTGCACTTTGCTGTTCCACAGATTTTTGAAGTCACTTCAATGACCTGGTCAGTCCTTGGGCATATTAGCATCCTTCTGTTTTACCTAAATCCTTCCCATGTGAAGCTTATACCCTTCAGCGAAACTTTTCTGTGTATTTAAAAGTTACTACTAAAAGTTTAGCTTTTCATTTTGCTCCTAAGCATATTTAATAACAATAAAAGGCTTCTTGTTTTTTCTTTTTCTGAATGAGAGGTGGCATTTTCATTTCTCCTCTTCTGGAATCCAGGGGTTAAGAAAGCAAGTATTGTGGAGGTCTGGGTTCAAGTCCTTTCTGCCACTGCTTGAGAATGCAAGTTTAAATGAGGGGCTCAACTGCAAGAGTGTCTTGATGGTAAGGCTGAGTGATACGGCTGTATTACCAAGTTAAAATTAATTTAGAGGATAATATAATGTGGGTGCTCAGCTGGAAGGTGTGATAACCTTGCCAGTTAGTATTTTAAAAAGCTCTTTTAGAATGCCTTGTGACACAATTTAGGGTGGTCTGCTGGGAACTGTAGATTTAGGAGTGAGGAACTGAATTCAGATCTTTTGTTTCTCTGGTGAGTATTTTAACATTTAGGAAAAATAGGTGCATGTCATCACACCATCTGTTCACTAATTTCTTTATTTTTTTTTGCATCAGCTAAAACCTTGAAGCGTCAGATACACAGCTTCAATCACTTTTTTTTTTCCTCCTTTGCTTAGAACCCTGAAAATATAGTAAGAGATGGTTTAGATTTATCTCTATCTTATTTTACATTCCTACACTGGGAAAATAGATTTCTGGGTAGAATAAAGGAGGGATTTTGTGAGTTGATCTAGTGTAAATCCTGTGAGTTCCCTATGCAGTCTGATGTCAGATAAATACTCAAGATAGTTATAAAGTTTTATGGTATGTCTGCAGTGCAATCAGAGAGAAGAGTAGGTATTGTGGGTACTTTCTGAAATGGCTGCTGTGAACTGATATCCGTGCCACCAGTAGTCTATTCTGCCCGTGACAACTAATCCAGAAATTGCCCTGTCCACTGAGAGGGTCACGCCTTCCTTGGCTGAAAAGCATCAGGAAAATTGCAAGGTTTGTTAGGTTTTTACTACTACCTTGCTTCCTTCCTAAGGAGTTTTATGTTTGCTAATACATTTATTAAATTCTCTAGGTGGATCACAACGATTTCTTTCTATCACCTAAGTTCAGCTAAGACACTGTGTTAAAAGCCCGGGTGCTCTGGGCTCTTTCTGTGTTCAGTGGAGAGCGATATCCCAAGAACCCATCTAAGAGAAGTAACAGGAGATGGCTCCTAGCTTAGGAGGAGACATCATTCATTGTCTAAAAACTAGGTAGGATAACTCTGAGGCTCCTTGTCTTCCTGTAAATGTCACACTCTTTCAGTAAAGTCTGTTTAGATGCTTCTAACATAAAGAATTACAGTCCAAGAGCCAACAAACAGAACCTGTCCTTCTGATGGAGGGTGTTAGTGTGGCAGAATCGAGGCTGTGAAGACAGTGGCTTTTAAAACATTGTCAGACCTCTTGCTGCAAAAATCTACACCTGCCTGTAGAACCTGTAGTCCCCTTTTATTCTGCCCACTAACAACTGTTCTTCTCTCTACCCATCTGTCTGTTTAGGACAAGAGGAAATGACATCAAGTTGTGCCAGGCAAGTTTTAGGTTGGACACAAGGAAAAACTACCCTATAGAAGGGGTTAGCAAAGACTGGAACAGGCTGCCCAGGGAAGTGGTTGAATCATCATCCTTGGATGTATTTAAAAGCTGTCTGGATGTGGTGCTCAAAGATA
>JANHFX010020327.1:2107-14581 GCA_027560015.1 Chloroceryle amazona
ATTTCTTCTCCAAAAGGGTTGTCGAGGCCTGTCCCAGGCTGCCCAGGGCAGTGGTGGAGTCCCCATCCCTGGAGGGGTTTCAAAGCCGTGGGGCTGTGGTGCTGAGGGCCATGGTTTAATGGTGACCTGGCAGTGCTGAGCTAACGTTTGGACTCAATGATCTTAAAGTTCTCTTCTAATCAGAACAATTCTGCGATTCTGTGATTTGATTTGCAGCAAGGCACGCGGGCATCATGTTGGTTGTCATTTTCCTAAAACTGAAGGTGTTTTGGAGAGAATCATGGAAGATATTAGCACTGAGAAATGTGGGGGGTGCCCCTCAAATGCAGACTGACACCAGTACTTAGTGTCATCTTCTATAGTTTTGTCATGGGCACTCTCAATTGGGCTAGACTAACCCGCTCCTCACCCTGTACTCTGACTGTGTCTCATGCCATAGATCTCGCCACCATAAAATTGCACTTAAAGCTGCAGAGCAGTTAACAGCTTGAATGAGGTGAGCTGTGATGAGCTGTAATCCTGCATGGCATTTCTAGCCTAGGCTCAGGCTTGTCCTTAAGCAGCACCATATGGCTGTGTGTGGCTAAAAGCTGTGAAGGTAATTGGCCACTTAATTTCTAAGTTGGGCTAATCATGTTGAAATCAAAGGCAGTTGATCTGTTTCTAATGGAAACCTACTATGTGCAGAGAGAGAGCAGAGGATGTGATTTATCTTGACATTATCGAGGCTTATTGGAGAGCCACAGCATGACTAAAGAACTTTTGGAGGCCCAACCTCTGCTCAAAGCAAGGAGTGGGTTGCTCAAGACTGTGTTCAGCTGAGTTTTGGCTGTTTCCATGGTTGGAAACTGCAGCCTTCCTGGGCAACCTGCACTGGTGCTTAACCACCTGACAGTAAAAAAGTGATTTTGTCTGTTAAGTGGAATTTCTTGTTTTTCAGTTTATGCCCGTTTTCTCTTGTCCTGTCACAGGGCACCGAGAAGAGGCTGCCCCTGTCTTTTCTGCTGTCTTCTACTGTGTATTTGGACACAGGGTAAGATTCCCCTGAGCCTTCTCTTCTCCAGGCTGAATAGTCCCAGCTCTCTCAGCCTCTTACTTCAGATACTCCAGTTGCTTATGGAGTCATGTACTCCATGATCTTTATGGCCCCTCACTGATCAGGATAAACAACATCCACTGCTCTCCACTGAGCCAATCATCTCATCACAAAAGACCACTGTCTTGGTTAAGCATGTTTTCCTTTTCTTCTCATATATCCAAGCTGACTACCTCCCAAACACCTCATTATCCTTGTCTAGAAGTGCCTTCCAGGAATAGCTCCATCACCTTCCTAGGGATTGAGGTGGGGCTAGCCAACCTCCTTTTTGTTCTTCTTCCTTGCCTGTTTTGAAGGGAAGAGTGACATCTCCTTTCCTCCAGGCCTCAAGAACCTCTCCTGGTCACCATGGCTTTTCAATGATAGTCAAAAGTGGCCTTGCAATGACGTTGGCCAGCTCCCTCAGCACTTGTGGGTGCAATGCATTAGGTCCCAGTGACTCGTGTATGTCTAGGTTGTTTAAATGTTCCCTAACCTGATCCTCCCTCCAATGAAGGTAGATATTCCTTGCTCCAGGCTTTCCCCCTTGTCTCGGGGGCCTGGGCTTCTTGAAGCTGGTCTTAGAATCATGGAATGATTGAGGTTGGAAGAGACTTTCAGAGGTCATCTAGTCCAGCCCCCCTGCCATGGGCAGGGACATTTTCCACTATATCAGCCTCACCTTGAACACTTCCAAGGATGGGGCATCCACAGGCTCTCTGGGCAGCCTGCTTCAGTGTCTCACCACCCTCATCATAAAGAATTTCTTCCTTGTGTCCAATCTAAATCTTCCTCTTAGGGATTTAAACCATCACCCTTGTCCTGTCACAAAAAGCCCTGCTAAAAAGTCTTTTAGTACTTTTAGTACTGAAAGGCCACAAGAGGGTCTCTCTGGAAAGACGTTCTCCAGGCTGAACAGCCCCAACTTTCTCAGCCTGGCTTTATAGCAGAGGTGCTCCAGTTCTCTGACTGTTTATTTCCATTGCTGCCTTTGGACCCTGTCTAGCTGTAAAGGCTGAGGAAAGGAGGCATTGAACATCTCAGCCTTTTCTGTGTCCTTTAGCATCATGCCTCTCTCCCGCCCAGAAGCAGACCCTTGTTTTCCTTTTGCTGCTGATGTACTTGTGAAAGTCTTTCTTGTTGCCCATTGTGTCCATTTGCTTTTCTCCCTTTTGTCTCCCATTACATCCATGCTAACATGTTGGGGGAGACCTGGGCAGCCCTTATCAATGTATACAGAACCCTGAGAGATGGCAGCGAAGGCAGCAGAGCCAGTGATGGGACAGGAGGCAATGGGGACAGACTCAAAACACAAGAAGTTTCACTTACCATAGGAAAAAAACCCAAACCTGTTACGGTGAGGGTGACTGAGCACTGGCACGGGTTACCCAGGGAAGCTGTAGAGTCTCCATCCTTAGAGGCAGTCAAAACCCAACTGGACATGCACCTACCCAGCCTGCTCATGGTGACCCAGGAGGCTACACTTGATCTTGAAGGTCTTTTCCAACCATAACAGTTCTGTGATTCTATGGCCCTGCTTGAGCTGAGGGGTTTGATCTCTAGAGGTTTTGCCAATCTAAACTATTCTGTGGTTCTGTTACCACACACTGAAAAGTATTTAAACACTTAAAATCACTGAAATCTTAAAAAATCCTGGGTGTGACCTCTTGACATGCTTTGATTATTCCTGCTGATATTTGCTAATTAATCATGGTTTCAAGCCTCATTTTTTCTCATTCATTTTAGGGATTGCATATAATAGTGGACTGAAGGAACACTCTGACCTTGACAGAGACTTGGGATCCTGAATTAGGTGCTGCACAAACACACATGAGGACAAAGTCCTTGTCACAACGCTTGTCAAACAAAACTGGATAGAAGCAAGCAGAGAGAATACACAGTCACTGCCTGTGTTGTGCCTTAGTGTGGGCTGGGTTTGCTTGCCTGCTCCTTGGCATCTGTTACCCTTTGAGCTGCCCTGCTGCCTTCAGTCTGGCCTCCAGCTGCTGTTCCAAAAGGGTGTGAGTGGCCCATAGGTCCTAAGTTCTCTCTGCAGGCTCTGCGGCCATCTCGGAGTACCATATAGCAGCTGGAAAGGCACCCAAAATCATAGAATGGTTTGGGTTAGAGGGAATATTAAAGATCATCCAGTCCACCCCCTGCAGGGAGCAGGGACATCTGCAGCTAGAGCAGGTTGCTCAGAGCCCCAGCCAACCTCACCTGGAATGTTTCCAGGGATGGGGCATCGACCATCTCTGGGCAGCCTGTGCCAGGGTCTCATTACTGTCACGGCAAAGAACTTTGTTAAATCTACTCTAGCTCTGTCCTCTTTCAGGTTAAAGATGTTACCCCTCGTCCTATCACTACAAGCCAGCCCTTGTAAAAAAAACCAAACCTTTCCAGCTTTCTTGTAGGCCCTTTTCAGATACTGGAAAGATGCTTTAAGGTCTCCTCAGAGCCTTCTCTTCTCCAGGCTGAACAGTCCTAAATCTCTCAGCCTGGCCTTGTGGGAGAGCTACTCCAGCCAACCGCATTTTGAGCTGAAGATGCAGTACTGGCTCTAATACTTTGCCAAGTAAGGTTTCTTATATTATAACCGTTGCCTAGTGAAAATCTTGGAAGGCAGATAGGTGCAGCAGATGGGAAGCTTGGAAACTGAGGGTGTGTGTTCGAGGATTCAGCTAGCCAAGAAGAAGATAACATGTTCACAGTGAAGTGCTCAGCCTGATTTGTAAGAAAATAACATTCATGTTTCTCCCAAGGGAGGTGGAAGACCTTGTGAATCGACACAAAAGGAAAAGATCTCGTAGAAAAGGACAAGCAGCTGAGATTATGGCTGTGTCTTCTCAGACTGCAGACACAAGGCCCATTTTAGTATCAGGTACCTGCACTGATAGAATTCTGCTTATTGTCCTGACATTACCATCCTAGATTATAGATGATTTCAGGGTGCTTGGAAAATTACTGAAGGACAAGTGTTTCCTCATGAACAGGGAAACAGCAATTCAGTTTTCTAAGGAACGGGGTTTGTTAAGATGGGGTTCTTATGAGCTTTAAACTCCTGACACAAAAGTGGTCTGAGAGGGAGCAAACAAATAACTGCTTTTGAGAGGGACAGGGGAAATCCCACAGCTGCCTTTGTTTCAGCCTCTGAACACTTGGGAAATTTTGCCTAATACCTGACCAAAATCTCCTTTCTTGGAAACACAGCTGATTTCTTTTGTTGCTTTTCTGCCCAGTAGCAATGCACAACAATTACTAACTGTTGCTCTCCTAAGAGAGGTGGGGTGCTTTTGCCAGACTTCTAACATGACTTGTCCCTCCTTCCTTCCAGTCTCTTTGGCTGTGGTTTCCCTCTTTTCTCACTGGACCAGACCAGTCTAGTTCTTGAGCACTTCATGGCGATTCCTTCATTTCCTCTCATTTTGGTTGTTCTGGAGCCTGTCACCATTTTTTTTTTTTTCTCTCAAGACCACAGTGCTAAGAGCTTAGAAACAATCCCAAGGAAGCCTTTCCCTTCTATGTGAAGAGCAGTGATTGACACCCCCATGTCAAACTGATAAAAGTCAAAACATCATCTTTCTTCCTCCTTGTTGTCACATTGGTGTTCTGTGGCGGTTTGATGGGATGGGTTAAATTTAAGACTGGCCAGGAAAAGGGATGGAGAAGGACCATGGAGTCCTGGTGGACAACACATTGCCGCTGAGCCTGCAATGTGCCCTTGTGGCCAAGAAGGCAAATGGTCTCCTGGGGTGCATTAAAAAGAGTGTTCAGCATTTTAAGAGAGGTTCTCCTCCCCCTCTGTTCTGCTCTAGGGAGGCCACCTCTGGAGCATTATGTCCAGCTCTGAGCTCCTCAGTTCAAGAGAGATAAGGATCTACTGGAGAGGATCCAGAAGAGGTGCTGAAGATGCTGAGGGAACTGGAGCATCTCTGCTGAGTAAAGGCTGAGAGCCCTGGGGCTGTTTAGCCTGGAGAAGAGAAGACTGAGAGGGGATCTGATCAATGCTTCTCAATAGCTAAAGGGTGGGGGTCAAGAGGATGGGGCCAGACTCCTGTCAGTGGTGCCCAGTGACAGGACAAGGGGCAACCGGAACAAACTGGAACCCAGGAGGTTCCATCTGAAAAGGAGGAGAAGCTTCTTTGCTGTGAGGGTGCCAGAGCCTGGCCCAGGCTGCCCAGAGAGGTTGTGGAGTCTCCTTCTCTGGAGAGACTCTGTATCAGCCTGGCCATGATCCTGGGCAATGTGCTGTAGGTGACCCTGCTGGAGCAAGGGGCTTAGACAAGATGATCTCCAGAAGTTCCTTCCAACCACTACCATGCTGGGATTCTGTGAAGAGGTAGCCTCTTCAGGGGCAGTAACAACTGTGCCATGAGACTGTCAGAGTGCTTGCACCACCAGCTGCTCCCTTGCTGTCTTCCCTGCAGTCATCCACAATACTTAAATTATTTTTAATCTATGATTGTGATTCAAACAGACAATGAAGAGAGTGCTCAGGACCATTCTAAGCCCTGGTGGCCAATGGGAGAGGCTCGCTTGGCATGGCAGTGGATCATTAACTCTCAGGGTATTTTTTCTAGCTGTACTTCTAAGAATGTTTTTTTTTTACATGCTTCAAAAAGACAAAAAAAAATTGGCATGCTCTTACTTGGGATGCTGAGGACAGGGTTATCCTGGAAAACAGGAGTATGTCCAGAGGATGTATCACCAGGGGTGCTTTAGATTGTACATTAGGAACAATTCCCCATGAGGGTTGTCAAGGGCTGTCCCAGGCTGCCCAGGGCAGTGGTGGAGTCCCCATCCCTGGAGGGGTTTCAAAGCTGTGGAGCTGAGGACCATGGTTTAGTGGTGACCTGGCAGTGCTGGGTTAATGGTTGGACTTGATGGATCTTCAAGGTCTCTTCCAACTTAAAACAAGTCTATGATTCTCTAATACAGGAACTAGAGGGTGAGCTGGGAATCGCCATGAAAGAAACCTCATGGAATGACTCTGTAACTGCTGGAGTTTCATTTCTGTCTTGGGACCAATCCTTCTGTACCCAACCTGGCAGCTCTGCATGCAAGTGTCTGGCACCTCCAGGAGAGCACATGAGCTTTTGTGTTTGTGCAGTACTACCTGAGCTGAAATGGTCTCTGTGAGCTGAAAGAATTTTGGCATTAAACAATATCTAGCAAAATTTCATAACCTGTCTTCAAGATGTTAAGAGCTATCGCTCCATGTCCTACTCCTTACAGCTTCTCCATCTTATACTGAGCTCCCTCCACTGCCTTCATATCACACTCCTACCTCCCCAGACAGCTCTTTTCCTCTGTTCTGCACAGAGGCATAACTGCAGGATTTTTAGCTCCTTTGCAGTGGTTTCTACTCTCATATTTTCTTGTTTTATTTCCTTATGCATTTCTGTCCAGAGCAGATTTTGGACAGTGCTGGCGTCAGCTCCTGCATGAGCAACTCAAAGGTACCTGGCATCCTGCTAGTCCCTAATTTCTCTGTAAAGAAACATTGTGTATGTCTTGGTATCTACAGCAGGTCAATTACCCTCTCACCCCCAAGAGATGAACTCCTATAATTAACTGTTTCTCCCTCATCCCCTAATTATCCCATCAATTGAGACTGAATTAATGTGAGTTGTTCTTACAGAGTCAGTTTATTGTCTGCCTGTTACCTCTTAGATGTTTGCTAATGAACTAACAATTAGTTGTAGTGCCCATTCACATGTTGAAACCAGGCCTGCTGGTTTATAGTTTAAGGAGGTGCTTCCTTTCTTACTCCCCTACTTTTCCATGACCTTAAATAAAAACCCCTTGCTCCAGGAAGCAGTCAAGACAACCACAAACAGTTCAGAACTTAACAAGGTGTCTTTCACCAGCTTTTCTAAAGTCACCTCTTCTCTCCATCTCGCACCTCCAGAAAGACTCTCCATCTTCCTTTATTTGCAGCCTCTTCCCAGGGATTGCTACCAGCAGGAAAAAATACTTTTGGATTTATATCCAATATGTCTTGAACAACTCCCATCTTTGCTGAGACTGGCACTCAGCACACCATGCGGGGGCATTGACCAGTCTCTTGTACTCTTGAATGCATTCCTTTTAGCCTCAGTGGCCTTTCATCTATTTATACCCATGTACAACGCCAAGATTTTATGAATCCCATCGTAACACCCATTTACTGCCCGTGCATCGCATAGAACCCACAGCCTTGCCTGCACTGTTAGCTGCCTCTAGAAACTAGCCGAGACAGATCATTTGTGTGGATGAGGAACAGTGTTCAAGAGAGTTATTCCAAAATACCTTTCCTTTGTGCTTTTTGTGCCATCTTTATTCACTTCTTGTTTCTGCACTCCTGTTTCTTAAAGTACCTGACCACAGTTAAGCTTTGGTTAAACACCAAAGCATAGCTCTTCTGAACACTGAAGCTTTCTCTAGGTCAGTTACTTTTCTGCCCTTTTCCCATTAAGTGATGGACTTTTTTGGTTTCTGCCTTGCTTTTAATGCCTGTCTAGATCCATTCTTTGGTGGCTTTTTTCACCTTTTCCCAGCCCCCCCAAGTAGAGCTTTTGAAAATGAAGAAATGGAACAAGAGATGTGGGGGAAAGCAGTGATTTCTGTGCCACAGGATCAGTGCTGGGGGAGCCAGGTCCCTCTGTTTGGAACATAAATCAAGAAAAATTAGGCAATTCTGCCCCTCTGCTTTGCTCTGGGGAGACCCCCCTGCAGTGCTGGGTCCAGCTCTGGAGTCCTCAGCACAGGAGAGACAGGGACCTGTTGGAGCAGGGCCAGAGGAGCCCCAGCAATGCTGGGAGGCCAGGCTGAGGGAGTTGGGGTTGTTCAGCCTGGAGAAGAGAAGGCCCTGGGGAGATCTTCTTGTGGCCCTTTTACCAAGGTCTGTAGTGACAGGACAAGGAATAATGGCTTAAAACTAAGAGTAAGTTTAAATTGGATGTAATCTAGATACAGACTGGACAACCCAGCGAGGCTGTGCATGCCCCATCCCTGGGAACATTCTAGGTCAGGTTGAATGGGGCTCTAGCAACCTCCTTTAGTGGAATATGTCCCTGCTTACTGCAGGGGTGCTGGAAACAAATGATCTTCAAGGTTGCTTCCAACCCAAACCTTTCATTCTGTGATAAGGAGGAAACTCTTTATGATGAGGCTGGTGAGACACTGGAACAAGTTGCCTGTAGAAGCTGTGGATGCCACATCCTTGGAAGTGTTCAAGGTCAGGTTAAACAGGACTTTGAACAACCTGATCTAGTGAAAGATCACGGAACTGTGGAATCATTTAGGTTAGAGGCGGCCTTTAATATCATCTAATATCCAACTATAAACCTAACACCACCAAGTCTGCCACTAAATGTCCCTGCCCATGGCAGAGGGGATGGACTAGATAATCTCCAAAGGTCCCTTCCAACCCAAACCATTCTGTGACTCTATGAAAATCTGTTTGTAAGACTCCTCTCAGAGACATTGTTGAAATTATTGTTACCAGCCTATTTTGGATGTAGCAAGTGAGGGAGAAATGACAGTATGTTAATAGCTGTCAACTACATAAATGTTTTTTTAGTGTCATCTGCTGCTTCAGCTGAAGCTCCAGGCTCAGAACTAGATTAAGTCTATTTTTGTCCCTTTTGTCCCATTTGGCTGTGCATGAGAACTAGTCTGGAGCCACTTGTGGTACAGGAGCTGCTTTGGGGTCAAAAAAATTTCTTTGAGGATTGCATGTTTTTTTAAGTCTTAGCTCGATTCAGTTTACATCTCTGGTTTGCTGTGACCACTGATCCCTGCAACAGGGTAGGAGAAGGAGCTTGGTGATGCCACATGTTCTCCTACTGGTATGTGACACCCCAAAATCTTCTTACAGCTCCAACCATGCTAATTCTTCAACTTAAGAAAAAGTTGCAGTGTTGTGGCCAAAATGTTCCGAGTTTTAATTTCTTGTTTCCAAATATACCCCATCCACCAATGCCTAGCTTTATATATTTATATATACATATATATAAAATTATATATATAGATATATATTTGAGGGCCGGAACCCCTCTGTGGTGAGGCCAGGCTGAGAGAGTTGGGGTTGTTAAGCCCGGAGAAGAGAAGGCTCCGGGGAGACCTTCTTGTGGCCTTTCAGTACTGAAGGGTGCCTGTCAGAAAGATGGGGACAGGCTTTTTAGCAAGGCCTGTTGTGACAGGACAAGGGGTGGTGGTTTAAAACTAAAAGAAAGATTCAGACTGGAGAGAAGGAAGAAATTTTTCCCACTGAGTGTGTTGAGACCCTGGCCCAGGTTGCCCAGAGAGGTGGTCGATGCCCCATCCCTGGAAACATCCCAGGTGAGGTTGGCTGGGTCTCTGAGCAACCTGCTCTAGTTGCAGATGTCCCTGCTCCCTTCAGGGGGGTTGGACTGGATGCGCTTGAAAGGTCCCTTCCAACTCAAACCATTCTATGAGTCCATAATGCTATTATTCTATATATGAATAGGAATCATTGGCATTGTCTTTATGTAATTTAGTTAACATCCTTTTAACAGAATTAGCCACTGTTGTTGGAAAGCTGTTTCCAAACCTTTCCATAGTCAGAAAACTTATTGTTTTGTGTTTTGAAAATATGATCATCTCATCTTCATCTGCAAGTATAAGCACTAACTGCTGGAAGTTAAATGGGAAAACAATGAAAACCTCAAGGCTTTGATTATCCCTGCAGGAATAAAGGGAGAAGGAAGCTATAAAGTTTGTTGAAAGTTTCTGGGGGTGAGGAGGATTTGGTGCGGTGGGTGACTTGGAGGATGACACCCATTCGGTAAAACCAGGAGCTCCTGAATGACAGACAGGGAACTGAAGGGTTTCTGATTCAAGTTCAACTTATTTTTATTCAGCCATTGTTGCTGAATTTACCGGACGGACATTTCAGAATCTTTTGCCAGTAAATATGAAAACTGCTGGTCAGGAGTGCAGGTTAATGGTGATGGTGTGGTATGCACACATCTGTGCTAATGGTGAAATGATGGAGATGTTCAAGGGGATGGAGGCTACAAGTTAGATGCTTCTTACAAAGACAACCAGCATTAAATAATTAGAAAATCTTTTCCTCTCAAACAGTGCAGAAATATTTTTTTTTCTCCAAGATTTGAGCACAATAGCATAAAACTTTTCTCTGCCAGCATAAAAGAGCAGGATGCCTGGTTTGATGCTGCTTCTGCAATTGTTTCGGTGCTGTTAACGCAGCTCAGAAGGAATATCCCAGTGCCAACTATCCCAACAGTCCTTCCAACTCAGCTTCACTCAGAAACAGTTTCTGCTGACCCACAGATGACTCAAGAGGAAGAGCAAGGAGGTTTTGCTGCAAAATCAGGTGAAAGGCCTTTTCTTCCATCATCTTATCATAGAATCATCAATGTTGGAAAAGACCTTTAAGATCATCAAGTCCAACCATTAACCCTACTCTACCAAGTCCTCCACTAAGCCATATCCCCAGGACCATATCTGTACAGCTTCTAAACATCTCTAGGGATGGTGACTCAGCCACCTCCCTGGGCAGCCTCTTCCAATGCCTGTCAGCCCTTTCAGTGAAAAAAAAATTCCTAACGTCCAGTTTAAACCTCCCGTGCTGCAGCGTGAGGCCATTGCCTCTTGTTCCATCCCTAGTTATTTGTGAGAAGAGACCAGCTCCTACCTCTCTACAACATCCTTCCAGGTAGCTGTTGGAATCAGTAAGGTCTGCCTTCAGCCTCCTGTTTTTCACACTAAATAGTCCCAGTTCCCTCAGCCACTCCTCATAAGACTTGTTTTCCAGGCCCTTCACCAGTTTAGTTGTCCTTCTCTGGACCAGAGGACATCCAGAATTAGCACCTGGAGGTGTACTGGATGAACACAAGTGATACTCTGATCACCTTGCCTTCCTCCCCAGCTACATCCCAGTGCGAGGACCCATTTGGTTCGATTTGCAGTGGTTCCATGGTGATGGGAACACCCTTGGCTGGGGACAGCCACCATGCAGCATCACTCTACCCCAGGCACTATTAACACCCCATCTGACCTGCTGGAAAGCAGCTCCATGAAGAATGACCCAGGAGTCCTGGGGGACAAGTTGCCTATGAGCCAGCAGTGTGCTGTTGTGGCCAAGAAAGCCAATGGTCTCCCGGGGAACGTTAAGAGTGTGACCAGGAGGTTCTTTCTCTGGTGAGGCCACATCTGGATTATTGAGTTCAGTGCTGAGCTCCCCAGTTCAAGAGAGACAGTTACTAGAGAGAGTCCAGTGGAGGCCACAAAGATGCTGAGGGAACTGGACCATCTCTGCACTGAGGAAAGGCTGAGAGCTCTGGGCCTGTTTAGCCTGGAGAAGACTTGAGAGGGGATCTGATCAATGCTCATAAATAGCTAAAGGGTGGGGGTCAAGAGGAGGGGGCCAGAATCTTGTCAGTGGTGCCCGGCAACAGGCACACACCCTGGAACCCAGGAGGGTTTCATCTGAACAGGAGGAGAAGCTTCTTTGCTGTGAGGGTGCCAGTGCCTGGCCCAGGCTGCCCAGAGAGGCTGTGGAGTCTCCTTCTCTGGAGAGATTCCAAACCTGCCTGGGCAATGCGATCCTGGGCACCTTGCTCTGGGTGACTCTGCTGGAGGAGTGGGTTAGGTAAGAGGATCTCCAGAGGTCCCTTCCAGCTGCTACCATGCTGAGGTTCTGTCAAACGTAGACACACAGCTGTATATACATTTTTGTTCTCTTCTACACAGTTAGAAATTTTAGGTCTTGCCTCGTTTGAC
This sequence comes from Chloroceryle amazona, assembly GCA_027560015.1. Taxonomy (NCBI): domain Eukaryota; kingdom Metazoa; phylum Chordata; class Aves; order Coraciiformes; family Cerylidae; genus Chloroceryle; species Chloroceryle amazona. Next base: position 13,935 of record JANHFX010020327.1, read on the forward strand.
CCCTCTGTAAAATTCACAAGTTGGTGTATAACAATACCATAGACAAAATTTCCCCCACTTGGTGTTGGAGCACTTTAGCTAAAGCAGTACAACTTTCTAGATAAATGCTGTTCCATTATTTAAAATCTCTTCCTGCGGAACCCATGTCAGCAATGAAACAGTTGATGTGGCTTGTCTTTACTGCTTCTTGTTTCCCTCGGGTTAGCTCTTATGCTTTTATTACCCTGGAGGGAAAAAAAATACACCTTTTTAGCTCTGAAGGTAAGGTCTGAGACAAGCCTTAAACATTCAGAAGTAATTTGAAGTTTGCTGCAGGCACATTACAGACTGCTGCTGCTCTTGGGACTGTCTCCGTGTGAGCTTGATATAACTTTTTCACAAAGAACGGCAACTGCTCAAGGACACAATGGAAAAAAAACATTTTGAGAAGCCAGTGGAAGGTTTCCAGCGTGGCCGGTTGCAGGCGCAGAAGCAGGAGTGAGGAATGCAGCCTAGCCTCCCCAGCATTGCCACTGCTCTGAGTTTTTATCACACATTTTGGATGTTTTCCTTTCAAAACAAGCCTGGCTCATGCAGGAGTGCAAGTAAGAGGGAGTGAATAACAACCTTTTTTTTATTTATTTAAACAAACAAACCCCCCAAACTTT
>JANHFX010020329.1:18750-36086 GCA_027560015.1 Chloroceryle amazona
GCCCCCGGCCCCGCCAGCCTCTCAGCCTCGCACGGCAGAGCTGCCGGCTCCAGGCTGGTCGCGCTGCTTTTCATCGGACTTTTCTGGCTCCAGGAACCCCCGGGTCAGCTCTGTGTGGCTTACGGGCACAGAGCTACCCCTTGCCGCTGCCTCGCTGTTCGCCGTCTGAGTGTGACGGGGCTACAGTAGTTAAAACAAAAGTGCTTAAACCCAATTTATTATCACCCACCCAAATGCTTGGATGATATATATGAAGTGCCTGGAAAATAGTAATACTTTACCATCACAACATAGAAGACTCTTAACAGATGAAATAATAGGAGATAGATAGCTGGGAGACTTAAGAAAAAAAATGGTTTCATATCACCTGCCTTTTCTGATGGGTAACATAGGTTTGAATAAGTTTCATTTTTGTTCTTACTCTATTTGTTAAAGGGAAGGTGCAGGAAAAAAGGCAAGAATACCAGGTGCATCAGGCAACCTTCAAACCTTCAGATATTTCTTGCATTTCGACTAACTGCTGGTTTATATGCTAGAAAAAAAAACCTCATAAGAGGTTGCATGAATCAACTAAGCTCTTTCATTGCACTTGTGACAAAATATGATGCATGTACCATAAGGAAATAATGTTGAATATACTCTACTTGGCTGAATGCTCCAGTATATTCTCATTTACAGAAAATGACTGGGAACAACTGGCATCTCACTACATCTTGCCAAAAGCCTGAAGGGAACTTCTGTAATGAACTCCCTTCCTTTAGCTTTCCTTAGCATTTAAATGTCAGTGCTGAAAGGGCTACTGTGAACAGCACATGTAGGGACAGCATCATCCAAGATGATGGCAGGTATTATTTGGAAGGGGATTATGTCATATTAAAAAATTAATCTAAAAAAATAGCCAGTCTGATAACGCCTGAACATTCCTGTGCTCTGAAACACAAACTTGTCATTGCCCAAATCTGTTTGGGCAGAATCAAAAACAATTCTGCCTATGAGCCAAAGCAGTTTTGTAGAGTGAGCTGGTGCAGTGACAATTTGTTCTCCCCATCCTTCATGTGTGGAAAGCTAGGGAAAAGGGAAAGCAAAAGGTAATGAAGGATAAAAACTGTAGGTTGGTTTTTTTTTTCTTGTTGTCATTACTTCTTTGTCTACATGAATGTAATGCTGTCCATAGCTGTGAGAGGCCAGTAGAGCCACTCTGATCATGTGGTTAGGTGCCAGGAGCTGGCTGGTCACAGTCTAGTTTTGGGTCATTGTTGTTCCCGCAATGGGTAGAATACAGACAACAAGGTATTCACGCTTCTCAGACTGCAAAGCACTGTATCTTAAGGCTCAGTAGCTGAGGGGCAGCCTTCAGCCTTAAAACAAGCACTGTTAGTAGACCTGTGAAGAAAGCACCTTTCAGTGTAACCCACAGAAAGTATAACCCACAGGGAGAACAAGGATATGAGCCATGGCAGCCCAGCAGGGGAGAGGGCAGCAAAAAAAGGAAGACAGTTCAGAGAGCAGTGACTACTTTTCTCCCACTTGTTTTGGTATACATTGGTATCATTCCTGAAAGGAAAAATATCTCATACTGTGGCAATGATCATACATTTTTCTTGTATTTAATGTCTACTGTAGATCTACATCTTAACAAGCACGATGCTAAACTGCACAGCTTGTAAAACAGGCATCACGAGTTATGTGCACAGTGTGAAATATCCCATGATTTAATTTGAATTTGCACCATTACTGAGCCACTTGTACAATTATGTGCTGCATTCCATTTCTAGCTGGAGCCCAGAGATAAGAATAGCGGTTCAGAAATACCTATAGACCAGCCACAGTCTTTAAAAACAATTTACCAGTTGGAGATCCTTGACTTCAGAGACTTGAAAGGCTCTGTTCAAGAGGAGGCAGGGAAAGAGGACAAAAGGAAAGATGTGTCTGGACCTTCTAAGAGCCAGCCCTTCTAACTTATTTCAAGCTGGGCATCCTGATGTAACAGGCACTTTTGAAAGTTTGAGTCCTCAGAAAAATATGGACCTCAGCCTGAATTCACAGAATTCCCAATGATGCCTGAACAGGCAATAGAGTACACATGAACTCCTGCCAGAGCTGACCATAATGCAGACACAGACCCACCTCCAGCCCTGTCCAGCTCTCTGGGAGGAAAGGGGACATGAGGGACCCATGGAACTGCTCTCTTCCTCAGGCTGACATCCAGAATTTCTGGAGGTGACACACAGGAGAATCTATCATATTGGTCTCTTGTACCTCCTTTCAAATTATATCACAGCATGGCCCTTACATTGAGGTAATCCTCTTATTTCCTGTATTTATCTCATGTAATAGATAATGGCAACTTCTTTTTTTTTTTTTAAATTAATATTACAAGGACCACATAATATAATAATATAGTGTGAAGAAAGGAAAGGTTTAGATGCAAAAGAAGGAATTTTAATAAGTCTCATGACTTGGACAGCCTCTTTCATTACGGCATAATTTTCTTTGAACTGTGGGGCCAGAGTACAGCAAAAAGATGTCTGCTGCTCAACGGACAAGCATCTAGCATAAGAAACATTCAGTGCAGCAAGAATGATCATTCCTTGTAAGGGCAATGTGGAGTTTCTCTCTGACTCATTTTTACCTCTGAAGGTGAGTCCCTAGTCACCTGCAATATATTTTGCCTGAAAATTGGCAAGTGCCATTGTAAGGGCTCTCATTTTATCTTTTTCTATTAAGCCTGAGGGAAGGAGTTATGAGGAAGAGAGTGAGACATTTTTGTTTTCTCTTCAGAATTTCCTATATAAACAAAACTTATCAAAGGGCACTGTTTATCATTTGGTTTGGAAATAATTTTACATTTCAACATTCTCAGTGTATGTCAAGAGAAATAGAGGTCTGCTGGAAAAGGAGATGAAATATTCTCTTGTTATTTATTGATTTCGTACAGCTCAGCATGGAAGCTGCATGTAAGAAAACCAGCAATTTAAGAAAGATGACCAAATCATCAAGAACCACTTAGGTGAACAACTGCTGAAACAAAAAATGCACAAGGTTATTGCCTATGAGAGGAGTATGCACACAAACACCTTCGTATACACATGTGCGCTTATGTAGAAGGGGTGAGAAATCACTGTGGAGTTGAAATTTACCCCTGTGATGTGACAGGCAACTAGGCAGCCTGCAGGGGCTTTTCCCAGGCCTCAGCAGTGGCAGAAATTAGGGATACCCATCTCTAAATAGTCCTGCAGTTGATACACAGATCCTCCTGAGCTGTACCAGCCCCAGTTATTCAGCACATCATGCAGAGAGTGGTGAGTAACCTCTCTGGTCACAGGGTGCACGTCTATGTAATGGTGCAGTAATCACTTCAATATTAGGTAGGCAAGGTCCTCTTGTTCTGTGTTATGTGGGACACTAGTTATAAAGCTAGTGTAGTGTCTAGTAGCTATAAAGCCAATGTGACTTCAAGTATTTGCTACAATGATAAATTAATTAACCATACTGTGGACTGTGTCTTTAACAAAGTGGAATAGCTTCTTTTCTTGAAACAGGCATTGGAGGTATGTTAGGTTACATACAAGTGGTATGTAACCTAAGTTACATATTACAAGTGGATATCAAACCTTGCAGGAGGAACACTGAGATGAAGATTCACGATGATGAGACAGAGGCATATATTTAGTGACTTCATTAATTAGCTTTTCTACTGAACTCCACATCTCAAAATATTTTCACTATGTTTCCTGTATCCCTTCATTTGGGAATGATCAAGGCTATCTTTTGTACATCACCACATGGGACTCTTTCGACAATGTAGAAGTCACTGTTTTCTTTCATTGGTTGCTCACAGGCAGTAGAAGCAGATCTCTGGGGAGAGCAAGAGAGTGCTCTGACATCCTGGGATGGGCTGGGAACAAGCATCAGCACATTCCATTTTCAATACTAGAATTTCTTGTGGAAAAAATGATTAGTACCCACTGCAAAAATCCCTGTGTCATTGCTTGCAGTGTAGGTGGATGCAGAGGGATGGGCATGCACAGGAAACATGTCACACAATATGCAATATTTTCAAAGTCTGGAAGGGATGGTGGTTGCTGCAGTGAATCAGTACTGCAGATGAAAGTGGTTTGGGTTGAAATGTAACAACATCACATGCCAAGGGGAGAGGTGAGATATATCTGAAAACAGACCAAGACAAGCTAGAAACCTCCTTACTATGCATGGTTTGCTTATTTTAAGCTACTTCCATGGACAGTGAGAGTGTTTATTTGTTGTTCACCTTCACATTTTCCTCCCACACAGTTTTGAAATGTTCTAGAAGAAATTTTAATTTGTGGGGTTTTTTAATGAAATTTCAGATTAAGATATCATCACAACGAGCCATTGAAAACATTTCATTAAGAATTAGTTTTCAACCTCAAAGAATCTGAATGTGCACTGAAACACCATATATCAAAAATTGAAGTTTATTTCAGGTTAGATAGAAAAGAAAATTTTTAAAAAGTGGCAATAATTTTGTTTTGTTCTGATTAAAAAAAAAAGAGAGGAAGTGATCAAAAACATCCTCAAGATTTTTAAGGAAACAGAAAAGGGTCAATTTTGAATATCCTAAAACAAAAAAAAAAATCAATATGCCTCATGTTTTCTATTTTAATAAATCAAAATAAATCAGAGAGTAAAAATACAGGTGTTTCAGATGAGCAAGTAAATAAACCAACTCTGAGATCTGGCCTTCACAACCATTGTTTACAATGAATACTTGTCAACTTTATATGCTCACTTAACTTGAGCCTTATTCAAACACTCCCAGTCTCTTAGCAACAACACACATAAAGATTTTAATGGAATCTATTGATCCTGGATACATTACACCTGGAGTTATCACTACTCGTAAGGAATGTACCATGATACTGTAAATATGCAAATTACATGTGTATCAGACAGGGCTTGCTCAAAGCTCCTCAGAAACGTAAGCAAATGCAGCTTGTCACATCCCAAGCTTTCCAGATGATGGCTCAAGCTCACCTATTCCCAGGTCAGGATTAAGGTGAAATGACAACAGGGATCACAGTATACAGCTGTATCACAACAACACTGGCACGTTAATTGCCCGCAACAATATGGGGCTGTCTTGGACACTGTGGGTGCTGCCTGGGGCTCTGATTAATATCTTTATATAGACTGCCTTACTCCCCCTCTGGGTGGGCATTTGGACCCTCATGTTAATTAGATGTCATGCACAGTCTGCACTTCCAGAATCTTCCTGGAAATGGGTTGGTGGTCTGGGGGGTTGTTGAGGGCGTTACTTCTCCCCATGGTGGTATGACTGCTATTTGACCTTCTTTCAGAGCACATGCATTGTGAGGGCAATTCTCTCTTCCCCACCATCTCCTCACATGGTTGCTCACGAAGTTTGGCCTTAGAAAAGTGCTGTCTCACTTCTGTGCGGTCCCCTTTTCCGAATGCATCTTTCTGTTCTTGCAATTTGGGTTTGTCTATAAAAATCATTCCAAGGATCTGACGTTGACAAAATTTCTTTCAGTGAATGTTTTGAGACATTAACTTGTATTCTGCTGGACTGTCACATAGTATCACTGCCAAAAGGATGATGAGGAGGTCAGACCAGGCTGAAAATAGGCTTTCCCTGATAAAAAAAGAGGTAGAGAATAGGGCAAAGAGCTGCATCTGAGATGTCAAGGTAGGGTCAGGTACCCAAAAAAGCTGGATCTGTCATGCTAGCCACTGCCCGATGAAAGGTGCAGAGACAACAGCTAACATTTTGGAATGATTTCTCTCCTCACATGTATTCACATGTCCCTTCATGGCCCCACTGCCAAGTCAGGAACCCCACTGCCACAGACCCTGGCTGTCTCTGAGCTGTGCCTGATCTGGCTTTCCAAGGACAGGGGCCTTGGACTGGTCCCAGTGTAAAACACAGACATTTCCAGCAACATATAGAGTAGGTTAGGGTTTTGAAAGATGAGAGAATCCTGAGTGCTATTTGATGGCAAGCAAATGTCAGTTTCATAATTTTCTTTACACATTTCTTTTGGAGGACATAGGTAAGTGATCTCTCAAGCTGTCTTAATACCCTATTACCCACAAACTGAAATATACTCAGCTGTTAGATAGACCTCCCATTAGTTTAAACACTGTATAAACCTCTCTTCTCTCCATAGGTCTTATGTACAAATCCTCTAAGAGGAAACATGCTGCTCAGGCATTTTAAAAACCACAGTGAACTTGACCCCATGATCAGATCAGTGTGATTTCCACCACATTCAAGTGCTTGCAGGAAATAGACCTGAGTTTTAAACTGCCTACTACTTCCTAAAATCAAGCAATACAAGGCAATCATTAACTGCATTCAACTATAAGCTTCCACTTGGATGTGGGATTCTGCTCACACATGGTGCCTTATTCTCAGGTAGTCTAAGGCAATGCTAAAGTGGCAGGATACTGGGTCAATGCACCTTCATGTTCCTCTGATGTGTTCAAGCAACATCATCATGTCACTAAGAAATGTTCCTGATGGATTTTGTGGTTTGTTTGTTTTTTGTTGTTTTTTTTTTTTCTTTCTTTCCCCAGAAGCAGCTAATAACTGTAAAAATTTCTCCATGGTTCATTTTTTAAATAATTTGAAAAACTGGTGGCCCTCTTGCATCCTCTTGCATCATTTCCAACAAATGGACTTATGTAATTATACTAAATTAAGTTTCAACTATTCAATTACCTCCTTCACTAATTAGTGGCTGCAAATATCTGATTCTTAAGGTGAATTTACCTCCTTTTTTTCCCCATTTCTTGCCTCTCTTTCTAATTCCTACTTAGCCCACAGTATCCCTCTGGCAATCACTCCCTGCGTTTCCCCTTGCTGTGTGTAGACTTTCTCTACCTCAGAAAACAACGGCCCCAGAAAGCCCTATCACAAATTAAAACCCAATCTTTTGAGATGGACTAAATTTTTAAAATGTTGAAAAAGAAGAAGTAGACAGACATTGATTTTTGCTGATAGGTGTATTTGATTGTTATCCTTAATGATTAAAAGAAACATACACATCATGGAGCTGAAAATGACCTTTATAATCCCTTCCCCAAGGCATGAATTTTCACATGCTTTCTTTTTCCGTCTCTTTCTCTTTGTTGCAAATACATGGCTGAGAAAGATGTACTAAAGTAGCACACCTCACTCCTCTATTCTGACCTTTGAGTAAATACTATCCATGCATGCAAATTGGGAATGGGACATTAATCAGTTGAAGTCATTGAGGTTTACTCTTTGCAGTAAAATCGATGCTTAGACACTAGAGGTAAATCTGATGAGAATAATAATCTAATGTAACTTCTCATTTATTTCAGGTCAGTTCCTAATATTGTCAATGAGAAAATACTGTTTCAAATTGAAGGAGAACCCATTCAGAAATTCAGTTGTTTTGTTAATCAGAAAAAAGCAATAAAAAATTACTAGCTCTACTATGCAGTATTTATCATTGAAAACCAAAAGAAAGGAAAGAAATAGACTCTTTAATGTTCACGCTCACTCATGTCTATGCCAAATACTACAAAGCCAAAACACGCTATGAAAACTGATAAGCCAGATAGGATTTACACACCATTAAAAATAAAGAAAAAAAAAGGAAAGAAAAAAAGAACAAACAAAACCCCAAAGTGAGGGTGCTAAGCAAATCACTTAAAAGTAATGGGTCAGATTCACAAGCTTGTTCTAGTTTCTGTAGGCTTTTCCAACAGAGAAAAACAACTGGGCAGGTAGTAGAAACCACCAACCTCAATGCAGTTATGATTTCTTCCACTCAATCTCAATTTGGACTGGAGACTGATGTCAAATGCTCGTGATAGAAATTGTGTTCCCATCTGCTGCTTCATAATTCCACTCCTTTTACAAATTTCCAAGTGCAGCCTTGTTACAACCTGGCTATACCTGCAGCTACTGTCAGCAAATCCAGCTCTAATTCACATAAACTCACCTAATAGCTAGTTAAAGTCTTGACCTAGACGTAAATCCTTTGGTAGTAAAAACAAACTTTCATTTGTAAAGTGCCAAGCACAGCATGGATAATGGAAATGAAACTCTCCTAATCCCATCACAGGGGCTGAGGATGAACAAAACCTGAACAACATCTTCCACCTACAGTCTGCACAAGAACCTACTGCCATCCTTTGTATCGTTTTGTGTACTGTTCTTCCCTTTTTACTATTCTAACTGAAAACCTACGGCCTCTGGTCTCTTGTGTGGGGAGATTTCAAATCATCTGTTTCATATTATATTACACTGTATGCAATCAAGAGAAGGGAAGTTGTGAAAGACTCCTTTGCAAGAGCTTTGAGGTGGCTCTAGATGTTACAGTCCGTCCTCTCTCCTCTCATATCAATGTGATTTATTTATATAGCATATAATAAACAATGCAACAACAAGTAAATCTTTAATTAATAGAACAGCTTTAGAGTTCACACTTCCAGAATGAATTGCATGTTTTAGGCTTAGTTTCAAATACATCTCAACCTTTCTAATTCAATTTCTAAGCTCACAAATGTTATTATCAAGGTATTATAATTGAGGTTATAAAAGTCTATTTCCAGCCTATTCAGAGCAATCAATCTGCTTTAAAATATTTCTGTTTGGAAACAGACATTGCTTTTAAGCAACAGGCAAAATCTCTTTCAAGAGGTGCCATTCTTTTCATTGCCTGCTTTGTCTAGAAGCATGCTCTAGTTGGGCTCCAGGAAAACTGACAGACAAAAGGGGAAAGATATAAATATACATATACTTCCTATCAAATTAAACTAAAACAAAGCAAATAAGTGGGGTTGGTTTTTAGTATGTGAAGAAAATTGCTGTCATATTCCTGTTTTTTAAGAACAGCAATAAAAAGGTCTTCAAAGATGTTTTTTTCATCTAGACTCAAAGAATGAAAAATAGAACCATTATATAATGCCACTTTATTAGTTATGGGTGTGCCCCACAAAGAGATATGATGTCCAGAAATAAATGACAAAATTCACTTAAATTAAGAACATAAATGCAAAAGTTAACAAATTGCATAGCAGAGGAGATGTGAATGAAAAGAAAAAGGCTAAATATTACGTTTTCTTATAGAAGTTTGCAGAAACCTTCATGGGCACACTGCAGCAGCCCTGTGTGGCCCACCTCCATCTCCCATGAGAGGTGTTTCAAGAAACCAGCATGCAAGAGGCATCTCTGTCTGGAATATGACCGTTAAGGCTCAGATCCCTTTCCCCATCAACAGGAAAAAAATCAGATTATTTAATTAGCATAATCATGTGAATTACTGCAATTTATCAGAAAAGGCCCAAGTGATAATCATACTGCTTGAGAGATAATCGAATGCAGAAATATGGAGTACAAGCTTTACATGAACTCAGTTCAGGGTGAAAGTTTGGTGTGCACTGCCACAGACTCTTCCCTGCTTGGCAAGAAAATGGAGACAGCTCAGAAGGAGCAGGAGAGTTGCACCAGACCCCACTTCAGATTGACACCGGCATCCTTCAGCCGGTGTGGATCACATATTCTTGAAGCCAGGATCACAGTCCAAATGCCCATGTTTCTTGTTTCACCATGAGTGGGCATGTGGGCACAGCACAGAGGCACCCAGAAAAGGGCCAGGAGGAAGCAGACACCTGTGCAGCCTTGTCCCTCACCACATCTGACTGAAAAGTGTCTAAGAGTGCTATGGTAGATGATCCTGTGGGAGCTATCGCAGACAAATCTTTTCATGCAGGTAGGGCAGAGACTGTTGTTCTCTGTATCCTCTCTCCTCCCTTGTCCTTAATCCTGCACCATCTTTCTGCTATGACTCTGTAAATCCAGACCTTCTAGAGCTGCAATAGCATGGTTCTGTTTTGTTTTTTCACAGAGAACTGATGGCTTGTCTGCTGAATACTTCTAGGTAGACACAGTGCACTAAGCAAGGACTTTTCAAGGAAGGTGGACTATACTTTCGAAAGAAGAGAAAAATAGTCTGGCTGTATCTTGTGCTGGCCTGTGTTTGTCAACCAGTGGCTGGTGCCAGTCTAAGAAACTGCACCTTCTGTAGCAAAAACATAAAAGCCAGTATTTACTCTTTAACTTCCTCACTGCCTCCTGCCGCCCAGTGCAGAAGGCATTAATGAAGACCCCAGGAGCTGGATGATAATCTTCACGCTGGCTGATAGAAATGGGAACCCAGAAACCAAAGCCTGTGGATGCCACAGCACGACAGCACTTCTCTTCACCCTCATTTACTGAAATACTAGGCCTCGCAGCATTTGTTCATTTGTAATCCATGGGCGTGAAGTGAGACATATTCTGTATAGTGGCAGGTTTAAGGACACAGTCTGGTAGAAGAGAGTTTTGGTCATGTTTGCTCTGATGGAAAGTGAGAGAAATATAGCCAGAAACATGACAAGCACCAATACACTTGCTTTTCTGCTGCCCACAGACAATCTGAAAATCAAGGTTTCCTGGCTGTTCATGGTTGACAGAGATGTTTAAAATGTTAATGACTGTCTGTGTGATTAAATAAGCATGAAGGCTGATAACTACTGCTATCAAATAAAAGTTTGTTGGAAAGAGTTAATTTACTCAAAGATTCTGAACAGTGTGGATGTAGACACTTGCAGACAGCTTTGGTGCATCTGGTGTGGTGTCCTTTGACTGCTACACCCCACAGCAGCTCAGCTTTGTATTACCAGGATAAAAAGCTCATCTTGTAGATACGGAGTCTCTAGAATAGTACCAAACTAAGCCTTTTGAAACAGAAACTTTTCTAGTTTTCAAAATCAAGCATGTACCCAAGGGCAAGTATTGTCCACTTCTAATGTGCTATGGTGGTATAGATGTGGATCTTAAGGCTGATGAAAGAAAGAGGTCACTGAAACTGACTGTTTAAAACAGATAGATGCTCATGTGCTTTATTGTCTCAGTATTTGTCTGTAACCGAGTGTTTCCCTTTCCTCTAAGTGTTGTGCTGCACGCCAGAAAAACACATTGTGAGTTCTCCTCAAATTTGAAATAGTGAGAGAGTCTGGTGAAAGGGAATGAGTTGCTTTTCTACATTACTTCTTTAAGGGTTGTTTTATGCAAATCTTCTCCCTGCCTTTAACCTTTGAAATAATATCATTGGTGAAAAGAGAGGAACTCTGAAAGTTTTCCTGTACCTGGAAATAGAGCCTCTAGTCATCAAGGATGTGAAGGCAGAAGAACTACCAAGCAATGAGGTGTTTAGAACATAGACTTACTTTTTCGTCCCTTTCCTAAGGTAAACCTTGGCTAAAGAAGGCTATTAAGTCACTAATCTAAATCTGTGCTCCTTGTTTAACAATTAGACTTAACACAGGCTGAAAAAGTGATGGCTGAAACTGCTCAGAGAAAGTTGTTCCTTGTAATTTATCTGTGTTAACCATGTCCCTTTATCTTGCCTTTGGCATTTGTTTTAAACACAAACTGTGGGAATACACAGTATAATTATACTGAGCTACTTAATAAAATTAATTACATTAGCTGTGAAGATATGGGTGCAAGGATGTATTTCTTTCACTCTGTTGGAATTTATCTCAATCTGTGTCCACCAAAAGCATTTTAAAAACTGAAAAAAAAAACATTTTACACGAAGAAATTTTCATAAACACAATAAATGGAGGTAATTATATCCTGCAGTCAGCTAAATTCGAAGTTATTCACGTATGATAGTCACTTGACTTCTCTCTGGATTTGTTCTGAATGACACATCTCTGACTTGAAATCATTTTTATTCCAAGCTGTTATGAAACCATTTACACTAAATGACGGCAGCACTTAGAAGGGTGGCTGAGAGTGCATTTCTACTGCAAATAGTGCTCTCATTAAACAAAATCATGGCTTGTGGATATGTATGTCAAAGGTTTTCTTTTCTTTTTCTTCTTCTTCTTTCTTTTTTGTTTTGTTTTGTTTGTTTGTTTGTTTGTTTCTAATATCTAGAGGGAGAATAGCTCAGCACAGATACCACTGTGGAAATCTTGCAGTTCCCCTAGGAGGTTACTGACATGTCATTATTTGACCTCAAATCTGCTGCTTCTGAAAGTACATTTTTAAACCTCCCACCCTCAAAACAGCAGCAGTGAGTTACTTGACAGACACCCACATGCAAACCATGTCTAACAATTCATGCAGCTCTGGGACCTGCTGAATCTCTCCTATATACATCTTTGGACGCTACTGCTTTGCCTGTATCCTTCCACCTCTACTGGTTTGCCAGCCTTCAGACTCATGCAGAGAAAACAATCCATCTGCATTCCCCAGCCTCCCAACCTCTTCAACATTTACCCTTATCCTTTTACAGCTGAAGCACTTCCTACCTGGGCTAGTGATCAGCTTCCCAGATCCTGTTGCAAAAGCACCCTGTATGGGTCACATACTGCCTGCCTGCAAGTGCTGAGCAATGGTCCCAGCACTTCACACAGGCTGAGTGACAGGTGATACTGAGAAACTTTGCAACACCTGAGACTTGTTCTTGGACAAAAATAAAAATCAGAATCCTTTCCCAACTTCTTTGTGTATCCAGAGTGGGATAAGAGAGCTGCAAAAACATTTTGAGTAGAGAAAAACTTGATTTATTCTCTTTATGGTGTTCCTTTTTTCCCCAAAGAAATTCACAGAGATGAAGATGTGTAAACTGAATATTCATCAACCGCCAATATTTTAAATTCTTCAGAACATCAATGCCTGTTTACAGTGTTAATATAGGACTGGCTTGCCCTATAGTACACTAGTTTATCAGATGACAGTCAAATTAAAAGTATTTCCTTTAAGTTAGAAATTAAGAAACTAGCATAACATGAAGCACAATGTAGCACTAAAGAAATTTGTTGTGACTCTCTCTCCTTCAAGAGTGTGATGTTTCTGGTATATTTAAGGTTGTTGCTGGGATTGTCTTTAAAGATTGAAAGAGTCTATAAAATTTCATGAGAAGTGAGCTATGCTGCAGTTACAGCAAGAACTGTACACGCACTTTGTGTGCATTAACAGTATTTGGATCCACAAACAATAAATAGAAATCAAAATCTCTATATAAAACATTTCTTCCCATTACCTCTATCTTGTGTTGTCAGTAAGATATTGAGGACTGTATTTAATTCAAACAAACAAAAAAACAAAACAAACAAACAAAAAACCAAAAAATCCACAAACAAACAAAAGGGAACAATGAGGATGAAAGGAGACAAAAGGAAGAGTTCAAGAGAAATTTATGAAGAATTCTGAAGCTGGCACCAGCTGCTGAGGGTGGCTGCCTGGCTCTTCTCTTCTGAGATTGATGGCCACCCTCTGCTCTCTAATTTTCAAAGTAATGGTGAACAGCTTGGCACAACCCCAGCTGAGCACAGCAAGAGGAAGAGAGCACTCCTTAAAGCCTTTTCCTTGCTCCTGAGAAACAAGACTAGGACTCTGCATAAGCCTTCTCATGCTGGGAAGTACCCAGATAGCATGGGGGTTCAACCAGGGTCTGTGGGCCAATGCTAAAATCTGCAATTGTGAGATTAACAACTGTCAGAGAGCGCAAGAGACTCTAGCTCTGGCAGGGTCAGCCAGAAACACCTACAGTTTTGTGGAGAGTATTTTAAGGAAAGAGCCACACATCACTTACTAAGCAGAGATTTAACACTGATTTTAAATTTTATGTGAGAAAATCACAATATGCAAGCGTTTTGTCCTGTATTTACCTTGACTGCCACCTGTGTCTTTCCTGAAATGGTATGAGTCGATAGGCCATGATAACAAACAATGAACTCATAGTTATATACTCAGTTCTGCTAGGAGGTATGTTCACCTCAGCTGTGGTGTTGGGTGTTTATTATGGTGGTAAAGATGTTCTTCTGATGGCTTCACACAGTAAACATACAATGGAATTTTTAAAATTTTATTTATTTATAAGATGGGATTTGTAACTCCTTCTCCCTTAGGGACACACATCCCTAAGTTTAGTAGCATCCACAGTTTTCTTTTAAAGCAGTGTTGTTATGGGGAAAGTGAGGTTATTACATACATACTTAGTCTCCCTCCTCCTATGGATTTTTACACATCATTAACAGTAAGGTTTCAATCTGTCTCACTGAAGCCAATATTACTCTTTGCATACTTAAAAGGACAAGAAGTCTATTGATTCAAATTAAGGCAACCAATTTTTTTTTAATCTGGCCACTACATTATTGAGCATGACTGAATTCTAACACTGCTCTCTATGCATGTTCACAGTTCTTTGCTTCTAGATCTTGCAATATTTTCCAAACATGATAATATGAGAGCATCCTAAACCACGTCCACTACAAACCTTGTGCGTTCTTAACAAAACCAACCCCAAACTCTGACTGAAGAATGCAAAGGAGTTTAACAGACAGTTACACTTGGATAGATAACCATCTAATGTTATGTTATGTTATATGTTATCTTATGTTACCTTATGTTACTTTAGCTGGCCTTCTCTTCTGGGCTACCTTTGTAAAGGTACTAGCCTTTACTAAGTTCAGCACAGAATCAGGCAGTACCTCCATTACAGTGTGGCCAGCAGCTGCACAAAGGAGACAAAGTGAGGCTGAAATCCCACTGTGAGCTTCATCTCACTGGACCTAAGGTCCGAGTGTATTTTCTTTTTGGGTAGAAGAGCTTTTGCCTGGGAAGAGTTCAATGAAAAACAAAGCCATCAAAGAATTTCAAATACCTGCCTTAACAAGTTAGTACCATACTACCGATGGACAGAGCTTTGTGAGCTTTGTATCAACAATTCATCAGCAAAGGAAAAAGCTATTGCACAGACATGTAAGCCCTGGCTGCATTTCTGGATGTACAGAATGGACACTTCAAAGTTACCTGCGCTGGGCTCTGCCAGATGCCCGGTCTCTGCTGGGAGGTGATGACTTTTCTTCCTTCTCCCGGAAAGGCTGTCTTCAGCAAAGGCTGAATTGCAATGAGAGAGATGATGATTTCTCAACCCTGAGAAATGATGAATACAGCTCTGCCACCCGAGTACAAGCAGCACCCAAACTTGTACCCCCAGTGGGAAAACAGTAATTTCCTTCAAAGTGGTCAAAGGGATTTCACCAAGTTTCTCAGATAGAAATGTAAATAAACAGCCCATTTAAGAATAGAACATTTTTGCTAGAAAGACTGTTTTCCCCTTTGTCCTCATTTGAGTTAGAATAGAATAAATTCTGTTCAGTGTTACTACTTTTCAGCTAAATTTTTTCTAAGTAACTGCATTTTCCAAAGTTACTGTCGTATTTTTGCAGTGACTGTTTCCAGAAGTGATAGCACTTGATTTTGATAATTAGTTAATAGAAAGAAATGGTATGTAGAAAGTTTCTTGCTTATTCTTGTTTCTATGGAGACCAAGGGTCAATCTTTCTTCTTCAACAGCTGGTGTCCGAGGAGGATTCTGACTATTCAGCCTCTGATCCTAGTTCATGAATTCTGAATCCAGTTCCAGAATCCAGCTCCTGAATCTGGTTCCCCTCTCCCCCAGAGTCCAGTCTGGGACTTTCCCAGTGCAGCACCAGTGATGATGATGATATAATTGCCATCAGGGAGATTAGATTTGATACTGATTTTGTGTATACTTGTTTATTTTTTTTTTTTCCATTAAAGATGTTCTAGCTTTCTTTTTTAAACCATAAGTCTCTCGCACTTATTCCCTTTCTCTTCCTTTGGGGAAGAGAGGAGTTAACAGAGAGCATCTGCCATTTATCTAGTGGCCAGACTAACCCTTGACACCTTCCTTCAGTAGAAAGTAAATCTATTAGCAGGATTATAAAATCTCAAAAGTAATCTCAACTTTCAGGGGCTTGCTGGAACACTACTGTAGGCCATCAAAGGTTTTGTGTTCACTATGGGATTAGTTTGGTTAGTTTTTGTTTTCCCTTGAGTCAACATCAAGACTTTACCCTCCTTTTCCTACAAAAAGTATTGTTTTCAGCTATTTCTAGGTGCATATTTTTCTACTTTTACGCAGCTACTCAGATTTTATAATAAAAGATTTTTAAAAACACAGTCAAAATGTATAAAAATGGCACTACTTACAGTATTCCTCCCTACCTAAACATTCCTAATCCACAGGCTCCAAACTGACCACAGCTTATTAGCTGTTGTTATATTTGCCTTGTAAGTACAAGAAGGCCTTTTCAAAGCTCTTAGATTAATAAAAGCCACCCAAACCACCCAAGTGAGAAGTGCATATCTCACTGGATCAGTGTCACTAAAATAGTTAATGTTTAGAAAGCCTTTTCATATCCAAAGATGAAAGGCATTGTAACAGTGAAAGACATTAATGTTATTACCTACAGATGGTAAGTTTGCCCAGAGTTAATGTGTGTATATCATGAAAATCTGAAGACTGGCAAAGTTCCTGTAACATCACAAAAGGAGCAGCACTAGCCTTCTACTTAGTTGAACTCTGTACAGTGAGGATTTCAAAGGGCCTTGAAAAACTGCAGTACACAGCAGCTTCTTAGTAGACCCAGAGAAATCTGTCTTGATTGGTTAATTGTGTGTTAAGGCTTAGTGCCAGGCAGGCCACTAGATGAACAATGGATTGCTCTGCACCAACCCCAATCCCTTCCCAAAAGGTAAGAGAATGGGAACAAGGGAGAGAGACTTATACGTTAGAAAAGAAAACTAAAACAGCTTGGATGAAAATAATAATAATAATAATATGAAATATATACAAAACCAGTATCAAACCCAACCCCCCTGATGGCTATTACATTACCATCACCACTGATGCTGTGGAGCAGGCTCTGAGGACATCCCAGACTGGACTCAGTTGCAGATCAGAACTGGATATAGGTGCTGGATTCTGGAACTGCATTCAGAGATGAATGGATTGGGATCAAAGGCTGAATGATCAGAATCCTCCTTGGACACCAGCTTTCAAAGAAGAGAGCTTGACCCTTGTGATCTCTCATTTTTATACCAAATATGATGTATATGGGATGGAATATGGGTCAGTTTGGGGTCACCTGGCCTGTCTGCTTCTCCCAACAGGTGTGGCCTTTTACTTTCTGCACCCTCAATGGGGTACACAAGATCCAGCAGTGGCCTTGGTCTGCACACCTTGGTACTAACTCTAAACATGGCGTGTTATCAGTGCTGGAAGCAGACACTGTCTGTGCAAACACACTGCTAACTTCTGAAAGTTAAGTTAGTTAGAAGAGACTGCTAAACTGTAAAATTACAGAACAGAATTTATTCTAAATTAAACCAGGACACTGTGTTTGTGTCAGACCTTCAGCCAGTGTTTCAAAACCTCTGCTCTGGTAAGTCACCTTTTCATGCTCCAAATGCTTCTCGCACGCCCTTTCGT
>JANHFX010020330.1:0-13871 GCA_027560015.1 Chloroceryle amazona
TGTTGGAGCAGGGCCAGAGGAGCCACAGCAATGCTGGGAGGGCTGGAACCCCTCTGCTGGGAGGCCAGGCTGAGAGAGTTGAGTTTGTACAGCCTGGAGAAGAGAAAGCTCTGGGGAAACCTTATTGTTGCCTTTGAATACAAAAAGGGAGTCTATAAGAAATATGGGAAGGGACTCTTTGTCAGAGACTATAGTGATAGGAAGAAGGGTTACAGTTTCAAACTAAGAGTACATTTAGATTAGATATTAGGAAGAAATTCTTTACTGTGATGGTGGTGAGACACTGGAACAGGTTACCCACAGATGTTGTGGATGCCCCATCTCTGTAATTGGTCAAGGCCAGGTCTTTGAGCAACCTGCTCTAGTGGGAGGTGTCCCTGCCCATGGCAGGGGGGTTGGAACCAGATGATCTTTAAAGTCCCTTCCAAACCAACCCATTCTATGATGAGCAAAATACTTTGGGCTACCTCCAAGGAGAAGGACCTTGGAGTGCTCCCATACAAAATTTCAGAAGCTAAAATTCTGGTCCCCCACTGCATGGATGTCAGCCCTGTAGGCTTTTATCAGAGAACTTTCTCATTCACTTTCTTTGGAAGGTGTCTGTCCTTTTCTTTCTTTGTTTCGGAAGCCTGTTGTGTAAAGCTTTCCCAGGCTCCTAATCACTCTTGTCACTCTTCTCCAAAGACTCTGGTGTCAGGGGTCCACCCACACACACATTGCTGCAGGATAAAGTCCTGATCGCTGGCAGGAAAAGTCCCCGGTCCCCATCCTGCCTCACTTCATGCACACAGAGGGCTCAGAGAGGGACCTGCACAGTCATGGCTCCATTTTAACCTCAATCCTCAGTTTCAATCCTCATGTAGGGACAAGCCTCCATCATTTCTGCTCAGTGAAGCCATAAGGACCCCCACGCACTCCTCGTCACCTTGTCATTCTCTACATCCCAGCTCTTCTGCCTTCCTTCTTTTTTCTTTTTTTTTTCTTTCTTTAATTTATTTATTTTACTTACTCTCCTCTCTCAAAAGCTTTATGCCTGCCACAGTCACAGACCACTCACTGTCTGCAGGGCTGCCACTATGGATAATATAAGGCCAGGCTGGAGGTACCAGCAGGGCTGAGCCACCATCTCCGCTCCCCTCTTTCCTGCCACCCCAGCCTTGAGCCCTGACCCCTGAAACAATGAGTCCTTCTGTTCCCACCTCCCTGCTGGAAACTCCAGTCTGATGTTACATGCAGTGGACAGCGGGTGAGGGCGGCAGGGAAGGCAAGAGGGAGGGAGAACACAAACGCAAGTCATTGATTCTTCTTGGGTCAAAGCAAATGAGGTTTTCCTGGGAGCTTCCTATCTGGAGGGAGCTATTTAGGAACAACACAGAGACCCAGAATCAAAGGAGCTGTGTGCAGTGTGGATGGCGTGGAAGCAGAGCAGCTGTTTTCTCCTGTCAGGAAGACAGAAAGGGCATTTATTGCGTTTGCCCCTTCCTGTGCTGGATGGCTCTCAACCACAGCACCCATGTGAAAGCAGCATGAGAAGGAAGAAGATCTGGAGGTGCCAAGGTGGCCTCTATAGGGATGGTGAGTGGGACTTTGCAAGGGAGAGGCAAATAAGGAGCACTAAAACTCTGATCTGAATTACATAGCTCATCTTCCCTTTTCTACAAGGCACTGTTTCAAGCCAAGAGCATCCAGGGAACAGTCAAAAACCACATATTTCCCCTAAAAATAAACAATGAAAAACCCAAAAGACACTTCAATAAGTATGTGGATAAAGATCTGCAGAACAGAGAAGTAGCAATGACTAACAACCCCATTTAGCATGATTACTGACATTAAGATAAAAAAATGCAGATAAATATAAGTATTGCCCAGTTCAACAGCAGCACACAGTTTCAGGCCTACAATAGATGCGTGACACAGCTCTTTGAAGCTCAACATTTAGAAGACACCTCAGTGTCACCAGAAAAGAGGAGGCAAAGGAAGGTTTATTAATCAGTTTTGGAAATGAGACACAATCCCTGTTGGGTTATTAGACTGAGTGGTCAAGGAGTTTGTTTAGCATCCTTTGGCAGACACACACAAGCCCAAGGGGATGTTCAGAAGGTCAGTGAGGAACCTGAACAGGCAAAGCAGCAGCTGTGATCATCAGCAAGACTTAATTGCTGGAAATCTACAAAATTCAAAAGACCACAAATCTTTGACTCAAAATGTTATTTCCATCTTACCATATGGATGCAGGAGCTGGAACTCCACCAAAAGGATGTCTAAATGCCTTCCAAAGCAAATGCCTTTGGAAAATACCAGGTTTAAATGGAATAAGATGCATAACAAGTACTGAGATGTTATTAAGACAGCATCTTAGACCAAGGAGACACGATGGAAATATTTTGGATGTGTCCAAAATAGGAAAAAAAAAATGTAGGAAGCAAAATAAATAATAAATATTCTTAAAAAAACACCCAGAAGACATTTCTGTGAATAGATTACAGGCAAAAGAGAGTCTGAATATACAGGATTTAAAACTTCAGAGGCCACATGAAGAAGAGTCCAGAGTAGGCAGAGATGGAAAAGCTTTCCAAGTAATGAAAAGGAAGAAGCAATGTGAATTAATACAGAAACATCTAAGAACTGTTCTCAACTTGTCCTGTCTCAAAGCCAGATTTAAACTATAAATAAAAATGTGCCTGTTCTGGCCCAAGAGTGAACCTCCTATCCTGAGCAGTCATCATTTTGAGTTGAGAATATTTCTATTTGGATGGAGAAGTTCATTTCTAGGTATTAATGTAATGCAGACAACCAAACTGATGCAAGATTTCCCAGATCCTAACCTCCCAGATCCGAACCTTCTCCGGGAAAACTACGTAAGAGCTCAGAAAAAAACAGGAACCAAATATGAAAAGACAAATCCAGAGATGAAATCCACCCCCCAGGTTGCTGGCATCAAATTATTCCAGATTCATTGGAGAAACAGGCACCACTGGCTGACTTACACAGCAAGAAACATATGCTTACAACACTCATATTTTCCTCCCATTCTTTAAAGGCACAGCTTGCAGACTAAAGATGACTAGGAAATTTGTATTTTTAATTTTTTTTTATAAAGGCTAATTTTCATTTATTTATTTATTTTGAATTTAAACACAGCAAATATTTAAGTCTTTGTATGTCTAGGAATGCTCAATGACATACATATGACTGCACTGTGCAGGTTTGCACACTGACCTTGAGGAATTTTTCTCTGTATATTTTAAAACCAGGTGGTTGCAGGCACATCTTGGGTGCAAGCAC
This sequence comes from Chloroceryle amazona, assembly GCA_027560015.1. Classification (NCBI taxonomy): domain Eukaryota; kingdom Metazoa; phylum Chordata; class Aves; order Coraciiformes; family Cerylidae; genus Chloroceryle; species Chloroceryle amazona. Next base: position 3,286 of record JANHFX010020330.1, read on the forward strand.
AGTTGCCTGGAGGTGTGCACATGGCCTGGATCGCTTCTTGAGGTCTCAGGTTTGTTCTCTGTGATTTCACATGCAGAATATTTGCCTTTTCCATGGCTAATCATGAATAAGAAAGAGAAGGGATGGTCTGCACTGACTGCATCTACACAGCCTCACATGTCCACTGTGAATTTGTTCAACCACCCTGCAGGGAACAGGGACAGGTTGCTGAGAGCCCTGTTCAACTTGGCCTGGAATGTTTCCAGGGATGAGGCATCAATGTGGGCCAGGGTCTCACCACCTTCGGCATAAAAAAAAAATCTTCATTAAATCTAGTCCAAATCTTCCCTCTTTTAGTTTAAAAACATCACCCCTTGTCCCACTGCTATAGGTCCTACTAAAAAGTTCCTCCCTATTTTTCTTACAGGTCCCCTTGAAGTACTGAAAGTCCAAAATAAGTTCTCCCCAAAAGCCTTCTCTTCTCCAGGCTGAACAGCCCAAACTCTCTCAGCCTGGCCTCACAGCAGAGGGCTTCCAGCCCTTGGATTGTTGTTGTGGCCTTCCCTGGACCTGCTCCAACAGGTTCATGTATTTGACATGAATCTGGCACTTGGAAGCAAGGTGTTCAGGTGCTGATCCAGTTCCTCCAGATTCAGACTGAAAAAGCCTAAGGAGGATCAAACTCACCCATCCCTCTGCAAGGGCGAAACCTGGACCACTTTGCACCAGCATTTCCATGCCAGCAGCTCTGAAAGCTTTTGCCTGAAAGCATCCAGCCATGGTGGGATATCAACACAGTGGTGTGCAAGAATGGAAATATGTAATTTTTAACACCGATGACTTCTCGGTTGGGATGACACACTGAAAGAGGCAAAACCACAAACCAGCCTTTCTCTGCCTGGCTCCTTTCAAGCCTCCAGTGCTGAGTGCTGAGGAAGGACCAGAGGTATATCCTAAGGCACAGAGATCATCTTATGTGTGAGCAATAACAAGGAGTTTTCCTTCTTTTTACTATTTGAATAGAATTACATGAGCCATCACTAGACTGTGGAGATTTTGGAGGGCAGATCTGCCCCTAGCTTATTTATCTGCATGAGGAATGCTACTGTAGGTACTACTTGTTGACCCATAGCAGAGATCCAGGATGTTCCAGGAGACTTTCTGCAAGCTCAGCAGCTTTGGGAGCCTCTCCAGAGCCAGGTGTCCCAGCTGGTGGCATGGGCCAGGCTCTCAACAGCCCTGGTGGCAGGCCCAGGCTTCATGCTTGAAGCTCTGTATGAGGAAATCACAACAGCCTGCATTTACACGACAGCTCTCGACCAAATTATATGCCTAGGTGTGCCGCAATTAAAATTCCATAAAATTACCCAGCCAAAGGACTGTGTGGGATAACCATTTGCATATTGTTGATCCTGGGCTTAACCTCTTTCTGCCCAAAACCTTGACAGTATGGGTCTGTCCTGTAGAGAAGGGCTGAGAGCTGAAGGAGAGGTTGCGCAGAATGTCAGTGACAGTAGTTCAGAAACCTCCTTCAGCTCTCTTGCTGCTCTCAACGCACCCTGGAGTAAATAAGGTTCTCTCTTCCTCATTTCTCCACCTCCTCAGATAGGGATAAATATACATCAATATTACTGTTATGTGCTGTGAGATCTACCTAAGTGTTACGATAGGGAAGTGGCATTTGTGAGACTTGAAAGGAGTACCGAAAGGAAGGCACTTTATATCAAAAGCAGTAATTTGCAATAACTTTGGATCAACTCATCTCAGAGAGCCCCTGGATGACCTTGGCACTCTTGCCATCTAAATCCCTGATAGAAGTACTGTGTACTTCTGTGGACTGCTTGAAATCCCTTCCCACAGCTTCACACATCCCCAGCAGTCTGTGAGCAGCTTGGAAACCTCTGTCTCAGGTGGAAGCAATGAAGCCAAGCTGAGTTCCCAGCTGTGGGAATGACCCTTAACACAAGTGCAGCCAAACCACTGACTTTCTCCATATCTCAGTTTCCCCATCTGACCAGACCCTTCAGGGCAGACGTGGTCTCAACAAACACCCAGCACATTGAGCTCCAATCCCAGTCACCTGAGGTGCTACTGTAATCCAAATAAATAATGTTTCCTCTGCCTTTGTGTCACTACTATAAATTATGTGCTTCAGTCTGGTAAACACTATTACATTACCTCTTGCATCTGACACTAGCTAAAAAAAAATAAACCAGAAAGGAAAAAAAAGGTTTTCAGTATCACTTCTGCTCTCTTCCAAAGAGAAACAAAGCCAGCTTCCTGTTGCACTTTCCTTAAATATTGTTTGTCTTTCTTAAGTTCAACTTGTGCTTTGCCACCATCAATCTTCTACATCTGCAGTGGACTTTGCCAGGACCATCAGTCAGCTCTGAAGTCATGACAGACAGATGAAGATTCACTCAAGCTGTCTTAGCAAAGCCAAAGCACCAGGAAAATGCACCGGTTTCACTACCCACACAACACATGGACTCCTCACCTCTAGAGGCATGTCCACCATGATTGATGCAATGACTTAGGAAGACATGCAGGCTAGCCCTGACTAATCCAGTCTGAGTTTCAGCAGCTGAAGAGTTGCCCTTGCATTGCACTTCCTCCAGGTTGCTCTTATTGGTAGAAAACAAAACAAGGACTATCCACCTACACACGGAACTGGGCTAAAGCAGCTACATTGCTTCCTAGATTGGTGGCTCCACATTGTGCTATGCCACAGAGGTATCAGAAATGTTGGCTTGGAGGGACCTTGGGAGGTCTCTAGTTCAGCCTTGAAATTAAGATGTGACTACATCAGGTCAGCTGGGATTTTCTCTAGAGAAATTTTGAAAACCTCCCAAGACAGAGACTCTACAGCCTTTGTGGGAACCTATTCCTCTACACCAAAACCCTCTTACTGGACAGCTTCCCTAAGACCCAACCTGAACCTCCAAAGCCGGTGTGTATCTGTTTTCCCTTATTTTGTCACCTGATACAAGCAAGAAGAGTTTGACTCCATCAACCCCATAACTATCCTTCTTGTAGCTGCATGTTATTAGATCAAGAGTATCATGATGACAATGTACCACCATTTGACTGTTGCCAGAAAATGTTACAGTGGGCAAAAGAATGCAGCCCACTCAAACACTTAAACAAAGTGACCCAGAGAGAAGGTCACAGGGAGGAGGTTGTGTGTTTCAGCTCATCAGCAATGATGCAGCAGAGAAACGAGTTACAGAGCGTCACCTTTGTTCAGCATTGCACAAGAGAGGTGGTGCTGCAGGAGTGCTTGTGGGCACTGCCCTTGTAAGCAAAATGCACCCTCTGACCTGTAAAACCTTCTCTGGTGGAGCAAGTGTTCATCCCTCCTCTGAATCATGAAGCAGATGACAATAGCTAAAATGTCTGATGGACTTTTTGAATCAAGCCTGGAGATTAGATGGGAGGAGGAGGGTGAAGGAAGGCAACTTGACAGCTGGAAGAAGACACAAAGTCATGGAGTTCAGTGCTGTCAAAATTTTCTACTAAGAAATTGTTTGCACTGGGTCAGAAGACTTCAGCTGCTGAGTCCCATCAGCAGATTCATATGAGGTGATTTGTACCCTAAAGCCTCTTTGCAATTCCTCCCTGAGTTCAGTCTCAAAATCCACAAATTCAGCTAACCCAGCACTGGAAGGGACTTTTGGAGAATTTGTCAAATTTATTCCACTGTCTCAAAACAGGAAGCAGTTTGCTGCAGCCCTCCTGAAGTGCAGTTTGGCCAACGTGCCCTTAGAAACTTCCACTGATGGAGACTCTGAGCCCATTCCAAACCATCTGTTCCACTGCTCCACTCCTCTGGCAATCAGAAGTTAGAAAGTTTTTTCCTAACACTTGTTCCCCTTGCTGTAGCTTGAGCTCAGCACTTCTTGGCCTTCCACCACTGGCATGGAGAACAGTTTACTCCCTTCTCCTTTGCAGGTACGTTTGACAGACTTGAGGATTGTTATTTCTCCTCTCAGCCCTCTCATCCCTAGACTAAGCAACTTAATTTCCTTCAGTCTTTCCGTGCTTTCTAGGTCTCTGCTCATTTTTGGTGATTTTTTTTCCGGAGTCTCTGCCACCATTTCCTATTTTTGGTAGAGGGGAGCATCCTGAATCAGGCATGGCACAGCTGAACATTAGAAAAACCCATGAAAACTCCTTCAAGAGAAGAAGAAAATTAGGATGATCACTTTGCTTAATACGCATTTTTTGTATTTTGCTGCAGAATTAAATGGATGTCCATTTTTCACCCTGCTTATATAAAATTTCATCCTGATTAGCATCATACCAAACTCCACTTGGTACCTCCACCATAAGACTTTCTGCTCCAGTGGTTCTACTTCATTCCATATCCTACATCCTCATCTAATCAGGCCATCCTTGCTATGTATTCCGAAGTGGAATATGAAGAATCTAATTCAGGGCCAAAAGAAGCCCTTCATCAGGGTATTATCCCTAGGAATAGGGCTGCAATCAGTAAATCAGACCATTACACCTCTCTTAACCCCTTCCACTCACATCATCAGAGAGGAGCAGATCTTTCAATGACTGTAATCAAACTGCTTCTGCTTACCATAAAAATGACCATTTCTACACAAAGTCAAACTCTCCCCTTAGTTAAACCAGTGGGGGAAAAAAACAAACCAAACCAAACCAAAAAACACTGAAGGATTGTAAAAACAGTATAAGACAGCAAGTTTTTCTTTTAGTCAGAATTGTAGACATACCTCTCAGACAGACAGAAAATACTCTTACTTCATGGTACATAAATGAACAGGCAAAGCGCACTGATGTAAAGATAGGAAGCTAAGAGCTGCTTTACAATGACAGCCGTTATTTTTCACACTGCTTTTCTGCCAGAGCCCACCCCCAGGCAGCAGATAGACACAAAACACTGCTCCAAACCCATGTCTAACTTGGGAGACAACAGACAAGCACGTCCAGCAGGAGAGCACCAGGAGACAGTGAGTCAGTACAGACCAGTACAACATGAGCTGGTCTCGGCTCATCGGTCACACAACTAAAGCCAAGGGTTTTGTTTAGGGATTGAGTTTCTGTGTTTTTGTTTTGGTGTGTGTTTTGGGTTTCTGGTTTTGTTTTTGGTTTTGTTTTTTATAGGAGCCAGGAGGAGAATTAAAGGACACCTCTGTGCTTTGTGACTGTTTACAAGGAGACCCTTCCATGCATGAAAGACAGAAGGGGAGAAGGTGGGGACAGACTTTTTTAATAGGGCCTGTAGTGATAGGACAAGGGGTGCTGGTTTTAAACTAAAAGAGGGGAGATTTTGGACAGAGAGAAGGAAGATATTTTTTATGCTGAGGGTGGTGAGACCCTGGCCCAGGTTGCCCAGAGAGGTGGTTGATGCCCCATCCCTGGAAACATTCCAGGTCGGGTTAGATGGGGTTCTGAGCAACCTGCTCTGGTTGCAGTTGTGCCGGCTCCCTGCAGGGGGGTTGGACTGGATGACCTTGAAAGGTCCCTTCCAACTCAAAGCATTCCATGGTTATATGAAGGTACAAAAGTATTTGTACAAAAAAAAGTAAGCAAGCAAGTGGACAATGGAGTCTGGCATCCCAAGCAGAATGGAGGTGGAAGATGGTATTTTGTTCTCTCTGTTACTTTTGTCTTTCAATTGTTTGGTTAGCTTTTCTTATCAATACTACAGTAGCATCTATAGGGCTCATCTGAGATCATGGCCAAATGGCATTTGGAGAGGCAGAAAAGAGGCACAATTAATCTCAACCTTGAGGCAGTCATCTTTTGATCATTTGGATATCCCCCAATAGAAGACTCCTGACCATGATATTTCTCAGAGCACCATATGAAGAGGTCCTACATAAAATATCCCATGATCTCATATAAATGCAATCCTCTGAAGTGAAACTTAGCAGGTAGTGCTCTCAATGCAGATTAACACTGCATCAGATCAGGTATGGAGTCCCGTTCCCCAACTGCTCTGGATGAAAGTTAGCAAATTTAGGACCTTCCCCACTTGCCAAGGATCTCCTTGAAAAGTAAAACCAAAACAAAAGCAGGCTTATAAAAGCACAGCACTTCAAGGACAGCGCCAGCAACACACCCATGTGCAGACACGTACATTTGAAATGCACTTGTGAAAGAAAAAAATAAATCTATCATCTTGCCTGTGTCAATACAGGCAGAGCAGGAACTTCAAACCCGATTAGCAGCATCCTGCAGCCTGAGATTCCTCCTTTGGGGTCTCAAAGAAGAATATAAACTGAAGGCATAAGGAAAGCGGCAGAGCCAGCGACTCAGAGGCTTCCCTTTGAGTCTGTACAAAAGCCAGTGTAACAGCGTGGCGGCTGAAAACTTGCCTTTTGTGCACGAAAATCAAAGTCCAACTGTGTGGGTTTGTTGTAGATGAAGGCAGGTTTTACACAGGCAAAGCCATCAACATCAGCCTCTATCACATCCACCTGCTCTCAACCACTGTCAAAGAGAACTTGATCAACCCATGAACACCCTGAATGCACAATGCAGTTATAGAAATCTTACTAGATCAACCATCGTGCATTAAAAAGCAAGGGGATGGGGGGCATCACTGAGTGAAACACAATCTAAGCTAAGGAAAACATTTTTGAATCCAGCCACCGATGCAGGAAGCCAGTGCAACTGGCGTGACTGGAAGGGAAGTCCCACTGACCACAGCGCCAAGACTGCTCCGGCACAGAGATCCCCTCGAGTGACATCTGCGGAGCATGGCTTCCTGCCCCGTGGAGGCTGTGTGGGATGGCCAGGCACATCTCGGCATGGCCGGGTTTCCTCTTGGGGGAATGAGGATGTTTTGAAAACATAGGTGGCTTGCAAAGCACTTGGGGATGTATCTGGATGAAAAGCAATCTTATGCACATCGATAATTAGCACTAACCGCTGGCATGTCACACCCTCATATAGAGCATTTAGCCTATTTATTCAGCTCTTGCTGGAATGCCAGAGCACGAGTTGGATATTCAGAAGGCAATGTGAGTGCCCTTTCATGGGGCAGATGCTGCGGAGCTAATGATGTTTGATGAGTTAAGGCCACTGGTGACTCAGGATCCGCAATTAGTTGATTTCTGCGGGAGGAAGGTGCTTTGCTCCATTAAGCTAAAAGCATCCTCCACAGTTCAGCATGCACAAAGTCATTCTGTCCATCTCCCACAAAGCCTGCCTGCCTACATACATTAGGGGGATGGTATTTCCCATGCAAACACTCAGTTTTACCTTTGTCTTAGTACACATGGAGGGACAGGGAGTGAAAGAACTGTATTCCCTTGCAGCTCCATTTTGCAGCCAACCTGACACTCCCTCAAAGGGGGATCAGACACACAAGGAAAAGATTGCCAAGAGCAAACGGACGCACAGGCTAATGCAAAAGGATATGCCACCACCGATGTCTACAGGGCTGCACTTATTTTGAACAGCAGATCACAAATCTGATAGCCCTCTGGCCCTGCCCTAGCCTGTGATATGGGACTACAGACCACCTCTCTCAAGGGTAGGCAGCGATGCTTCCATCAATCAACAACAGGCAGTGGGGAGACACCAGCTGCACTTGTTCTGTCTGCTGTTCCCAAAATGCATGCAGGCAAAGGCAAAAGGACTAAAGAATGGTGTGTCTAGTGCAGCATCTCCCCCCTCCGTGGAAGGGAGATCATCCAGTCCCTCCCAGAGGCTGCATCACAGCCAACTGAAGCCTGTCAGAGGTTCAGTTCAGGCTTGGGGTGTGGGACCCCAGCTTCATCCCAGGGAGTGATGTGTCGAGTCACAGGATGGCAGCTTGCCGTAGCCACGTTTCTGAGCTTGAATGCTCATGGCACACGGTGAAAGCATCAGGCAGTGGATGAAAAGAACAGTTATTTCTTTCAGTGAGAGGGGAACGTGACAGGGCTGGCATTTGGACCCTCTTTTTACAACTTCTTTAAAGTGTTTGATCTCAGCCGCTAACGACACAAAAGGCTATGGAAGAGAGCTACTGGTCCTATCTTCAAAGGGTTGGAACAGTAAATCATTAATAGGAACCGTGTGAGGGGAGGGGGGAAAGAGGCTGGCATGGGGGTGTTGGGGAGGGACACAAGGTGTATTATCATCTTTATTCTTTGGGACAAAGGTATTCCCAACCACCCCTAACACAAATGACTTCAAAGGAGGGGTGTGCCAGCCGCAGCTCCCGGCTGAGCCCGGCCACCGCGGGGCGCGGCAAGAACTGCCCCAAAACCGGGTGTCCGCTCCAGCCGTGGCCATCAGCAGCCCCGGGGCAGGGGACGAGCCGGGGGAGGCGGCTCGGAGGCGCTCCCACCTCCCCTTCCCCGAGCACCAAGGAGCCACGACCAACCCTTCCCTGCCGGGGCAAGGGGCACCTCAAGCGCTGCCGAGCCTGCAGGGCGGCGGCAGGTGCACCCGGGGCGGGCGGCGGCTACCAGAGGATGGATAGGGGTGGGAGGAAGGGATCCCGGCTTCTCCGGAGCAAGGTTACAGATGAGCTGGGGTGGTCTGAGACTTACGTATCTCCGTAACTTCTTCTCCGGCGGTGACTTTCCCTGGGTGACAGCCCAGCGAGCACGTGTGCTAGCGCAGGTCGGTGCTTGGAGAGGCAGAGAGGTGGAGCGTGCAAAAAAATTACTTCCTCGTGATCTCCCCAGTGCCCCTGTTCTCTCTTGGGGGTCCCCAGCATCCCCTCCCTTTAAACATCACCATAGAGCATCTCCACATGCTACACAGCAGCCACCTCACAGGAGCCATCATCTCCCAGCAACAACCAGCAGCTACCTGCATGCTCCTGCTCCCGCTCCCCGTGAGCTCCCTCAGAAGCAGCTGCAGCAGGAGGCTGGAGCCAAAACCACTCCCGGGGGGAACCTCCCACACCCAAAGAGTGCTGCTGGGGTGCTGTGCCCCTCAACCAGACCCACATCACACTGGCACCCACGGGCAGGCTGCCCGTGTCACCCACCCCACTGAGCGGCACATACCGCCCCGATGCCTTCAGAGCCCTCTGACTGGTATCTGGGATGCAGGCAGCGCTCTGAGCTGCCCGCCAGCAGCTCCTGAATCACGCTGTTCCTGGCTCAGGCAGCCCTCCCACCAACGCCAGCCTCTCCATCATGAAGCGGGAGGAAGGGAGTTGTTTTTCCAAAGGCCAGCTGGTCGCTGAGGGCCCCCAGCTCGGGAGATGCCTTCCGCAAGGGAAGGGATGGAGAAGGACTCTCCATCGGCACGGCACAGGGCTGGACCTGCTGCTCGCCCATCTGCAGGGCTTCTCTTCCAGCCTGAAGCTGTGACCTCCAAGACAGAGGACTAGAGATGAGCAGGAGCTAAACCCATCTTGCCGCAGCTCTGGAGGGGAACTTGCAGGGTCCACCCATCACCAGCAAAGATGCATCTTCCAAGTCAAAAGGCAATTGAGCTGAGAAAGCATCACCGCAAAAAGCCCTCCGGCAAGCCAAGCCAAAAGCCAACACGCACACACCCCTCCCTGCCCCGCACACTCCCGTCCAACAGGTCCAGAAGAGCAGAAATCCTCTGGGGAAGGATGGAAACGGGAGATGGGCCAACCCCTTGGCAGCTCCCGATTCCAAACCATCCCTGTGCCAGAGGAGAGTGGGGCCAAAGCCACACATGCCAAAGGCAGCGGCTGCCGGTCCAGACCCCTCCATGGCAGAAGAGGCACCAGCCCTCTCATGCAACAGCTCTGCACCAGGAGCAAGCCAAGGACGCAGCACCGGCAGGGCCACGGTGAGTCGCTCCGACCGGCCAAGGTCAACGCCACGAGCATCACCTGCCGCGGTGTCCAGGGGGAAACCTCTTCGACAGGAGCCCTCACCCTCAGCTGGTGAAGCTGAATCCTCCCTCCGCAAACCGCGCCTGCCAGATCCACGAGCATCCCTGAGCAGTGCCGCATCACGCTCGTGGGAGAGGGAGGAAAAGCCCCTTGGCGTCACGGCACTGCCGGGAATGCCAGGAGGCCAGATCCCTCCTCCGACACCCACACTCGGCGCGGTCACGTCCCGGTTCTCCTCCCCCATGCTGTAAGAGAGGATAACGCACCCTCCTTCCCTCTCTGAGCCGATTAACGCCTGGAAAGCCCTCGGAGAGTCAGGCCAGGCAAGAGGACTGCCCAGGGCCGGTGCCACTGCATCTCGGAGAGGAGGTGGTGATGTGGGAGGAAGGCCGTGTCTAGAGGAAACGCAAGGGCATCGGCACATGGCCAGCCCCAGGTCTGCTCCAAAGCCCTGTCCCCAAGCAATGCAGGGTGACAGCTCACCCCTCCCGAGGAGGGGACGGTGCAGGGACACATCCCACAGGCTCTCGGTCCCCAGGCAGCCCTCCCACAGCACCCGCTACGCCCGTCACCCACCCACGCGTTACTCACAGCACTCATTCATCACGTACATGCTGCTCCGTATACGCGCGGCACCCCCACACCCAGGGGTCCCCCTTGCCCACCCACCCTGGCGCCAGTTCTGAAGCCCCATCTAAGGAGCCCCAGGGTATTTCCAAGTTCCCAGGTGCTGAACTCGCTGCTCTGCTCCTCTCCAACAGCTGATCCTCTGACCTTCCTCCATGAAGATCCCCCTCCAAACCGCTGCTGCAAA
>JANHFX010020331.1:0-21986 GCA_027560015.1 Chloroceryle amazona
CCAAGACACCACTAAGGAAAGGCAGACTCCTCCTCCCTGGCACACCCCAAAACTGCCCTAATCCAAAGCACACTGGACCACCCTGACCACATGCACCCCAGGTCTCCCCACCCAGGGCACTCCGAGCACCCACCTGCACCACAGCCCCATGGCACAGGCCCCTGCTCCCCACGTTACAGAGGAACTCTGGTGATGACTGAAACCTGCAGCCCCTGACAGCTGCCTGGGGGTGCTGCTGCTCCTGGGTCCCCATGGCGCAAGGGTGCCCACCTCTGTGGGTGACACTGCCCACGGGTGCCACTGTCTGTGTCCGTACAGCCTGTAGGTGCCACTCTGCATGGGTGCCGCTGTCTGTAGATCCCTGTTGCCCACGGGTGCCACTGTCTCTGGGTCCCCGCTGCCCATGGGTGCTGCTGTCTGCAGGTCCCTGCTGCCCCTGCACGCCGCTGGTGTCCGGTCACCCCTGCAGAGCCAGGACAGAGCCTGGGTGACTGGCTACCATGTCGAGGTGGTTCCCCTGGGAAGCAAGATCCCCTCCAGCAGCACTGTGCCCCCAGCCCCGCTGCTGCCCCACACAAGCAAGGCCCTGGGGCCCCTGCACAGGACCTTGCATTCCCCAAGCGGGTGCCTCTCAAAGACCTCTGTCACGACACCCCTGTCCCCTTCTCCAGGGTAAGCAGCCCCGTGGCAGGGGAGCCTGGACAGACGGGACCCCACAGGACTCACGGACACAGCCCCGCCCATGGCAGAAAGCAGCAGCTCCGAGCCCCTGGGACAAGGGGTCAGCCCTTGGAGGGCGTGGGGGACACGGCCACGGCCCCCAGCCAGGGCTGCGAGGCCTTCGTCCTGAGCACGAGCAGCGTCCAACCTGCGGGGACAGGACTCACCGCAAAGCTCTTCAGAGCCTCGAGACCCTCCCGCCGCCCTCGGCTCCCACCACGCTCAGCACTGCAGCCTGGCTTTGCCTCCCAGCCGCAGCAAATCCCCCCAATCTCCCCAGCAATGGCAAGGGAGGCAGCAGCAGCCCAGGCAGGGATCCTCTTGCCCTGCTCTGCCTGTGCCGTGGGCAGCCCCAGCAGTGCCCCGGCGCTTGCGGTCAGGGGCTGCTCCACAAGGATGCTGGGAGGGCAGTGGGGCAGGTGCCCCTGCCCCGACAGCTCCAGAACATTCTCGAGCATTGGGCCACAGCTCTCCCCAGTGACAGTGTCTTCCCAAAACTGGGTCCGTCACCCGGTGTGCAACTGCCAATCGCACCTACAAGGTGGAGGTATTTCCTTTGTTCCCGTGAGAGCGCAGGCATGGGTGCCAGGGCAAAACCAGCGTGCCCAACACCGGAAACCATCAGTCATTTCTACACAAAATCTTAATCAAATTCCTCTTTCTGATCCATGCCTGTTCTCATTCAACTATAGGATTGGTCAGGCTCTCCTCGCCTGCTGTGCAAATTGCGGCACATGCTCCGTCTATTCTCTTAACTCCTGATTCCCTTGTTCTTTTGAGGAGCTGGTGTAAGTCAGGTCCGTGGTCTGTGAGTCGGAGGTCACAGTCTCCCCTGACAGAATTCCCTTTCTCCCCATTTCACTTCGATGAGGCAACCTGCAACAGGTCTTCACAGCTAGATGGCCGGCCAACTCGTTCTTCTTTCTATACCCATTGTTCTAGACGTACAGATCCTATTTTTAATGACAAAGCCCTGCTTAATAAGTAATTCTGTTTCTGTTTCCAACAAGAGCTCTTCCCAAACATACATGTTACTAAATATCTGAATATCTTTTCCAAATCAATGTCACTGCAGTGCTGTTCCTCAGAAGGGCAAAGGGAATTTCCTCTTCCCAGCCAGGTCCCATTCCCCACTGCAGCTTGGGGAAAGAAGGGTCCTGATCAGGAAAGCCCAGAGAGAGCTCAGAGGGCTTGTGACCTGTGGGGAGATGGCAGCCTGAGCCCCTGGGGCAAAGGCGAGGAGCCCGGAGGATGAAGAAAGGGGGGCTTGAGAAAGGATGGGACACAGGAGCCACGTACCGAACATGGCTGGAGCCACCCTCAAAGCAACGCACGCCCCTGTGGGGTTCCGGCGTCTGCTGTGTGAGCGTCACCTCCCCATCCACAAACGGCTGTTCATGGCAACCGCCTCTCCAGGAACGGGCCCTGGCTTTTAAGTCTCACTCGCATTGGCTGGAACCTTTGCCAGCTCTCAGGTTCAACACCAGAGGACAAAAACAAGGTCAGAAGCTGAAGAGTCTGCTTCTTCCTCCTTTTGAAAGAGGATGATAACCACCGGTCCTCCTGGGTCCATTGGGCACAGAAAGTAAACGCAGCTGAGCTTACAGCCTCAGCTGCTGGAAATCCTGCATGGAGCCTGCTGGCACTGGGGCGGCAGGGGAAGCTCTCCAGCTACCTTCGCCGACTGGGGCTCAAGAGGGCTCTGCGTATCTCTTCCAGTTCAGAGAATCTTGACTAAGGACCAAAGTGTCACCTCGTTCCCCGCTGACCCGCATTCGCGGCGCTTTTCCGAGGCATCTCCCACCCCTCTGGGATGAACCCCAGGGCCAAGCCTCAGCGGGATGGTGGAGAGACCCCCAGCATGCCCAGGCTGGCCTGGCTTGGAGAGGAGGAAGCCTCTGGGGCTGCCCTGGCAAGGCAGCCTGATGCCGAGGATGAGCTTCATCCGCTGCGGGCGGGTGAGTGGCTGAGCTGGGCCACAGGGCCAGTGGCTGCAGCCGGCTGGACCCATCCCATCCCATCCCATCCATCCCATTGCCCGTGGGCAGGCACCTCCGGAGCTCCTTCAGCTCTTTGTTGCCATGGTGCAGGTTGCACACGTTGCCCCACGGCAGCGTGGCAGTGTGTCACGGAGCCCACTGTGACACAGACCCCACAGGGACATGCCCATTGTGACACACCATGGCACACCATTATAAAGCTGCTGGCTGCAGCGGAGCCTCCCCAGAGCGCTGGGACCACGGGACGGTGCAGGACGGGACGGAGTGGGGCTGTGAGGAGCACAGCCATCTCGTTCCCTGCTGACCCGCATTCGCGGCGCTTTTCCGAGGCATCTCCCACCCCTGCGGGACGAGCCCTTCAGGACAGGTCTCAGCGGGATGGAGGAGAGACCACCACCCAGCAAGCCAAGGCTGGCCTGGGTTGAGAAGGAGGAGGAAGCCTCGGGGTCTGCCCTGCCAGGGCAGCCTGATGTGGAAGATGAGGTGTATCCGCTGCAGGCGGGTGAGTGGCTGAGCTGGGCCACAGGGCCAGTGGCTGCAGCTGGCTTGGCCGCATCCCATCCCATCCCATCGTATTCCCTGTGGACATCCCCAGGAGCAGAGGCGAGATGGCTGTTCCCCAGAGCCGGGTTCTGGCCACGCTCCATCCACTGGGCACCCCCAGTCCCAACCTCCAGACAGAAGGACACGGGACAGTGTCCCCAGCAGCTCCTATCCCAGGGCTGGCCCTGCCTGGGGAGCACTGGGCTGGGGCTCTGCTCTCCACTTTGGGCTCAGCCGCTCAGCTCTGCCTGCGATTCGTTTTTGCCAGATCCTGACAGGGACCTGTCGGAAGAGAAGCCCAACCAGAAAGCCAATCAGCACATCTTCAGTAGAGCACAGGTACCCCAGCCATCCCTGCCTGGGCTGGGACTGCTCTCGCAGCTCAGCGCAGCACCACCGTCGGGGTACTCGGTAGGACACCCCTCACTTACCTGCCCCTCCTTCTCCTGCAGATGTTTTGGGAATCCCTCAGGCCCCACAGTTGTGCAGACACCACCATCAAGTTCATTGAGCGCATGTCAGACTCGACCTCCGAAGACCAGGAGATGCGTGCTGCCCTGCTCGATGTGCTTGTGGGAAGTGGCACCTTCAGTCAGTCTCATGTAAGTAGCCTGTGGCCAGGGCTCGAGCCCCCTGGGGATCGTGTTCCCCCCAAAGCCTGGTCTGCTGGGCACCGACAGACAGCCTTTCAGGCCAGCAGTGTGCTGGGAAGGGAAGCACTTCTCGGGGGAAGGTGGGGGAATGGCTCTCTCTGGCAGCACTCCAGGCAGCTCTCATACGCGTCTCCCACTCCAGGTGCCGAAGATCGTGAGGTGCATCTACCGGTGGCTGGCGTCCAACACGGCCGTGTCTGCTGAGCACAGGCTGGACAGCAGCCTCCTGGCACTGACCCATCTGTGGCCCCACCATGTGGTGCTGACCGTGCTGCACTGTGCCCCATCGTGTGACAGGTACAGGTCCAACCCGCCTTGAGGGCTCAGGGCTCTCCAGCCTGTCAAGCTCATCGGCCCCAGAGCCGCTGCCGAGCTCCCACCCTGCCCCTCAAGGCACCGTCTCTAGGCTGCCTGCTGCCCACTGGCTGCTGCCAGCGAGGGGCAGTGGGCAGAGGCCGGGCCGGTGGCCAGGCTGGCCCCCCGGGGCTGCCCAGGCCAGGGCTCTGGGGCCAAGACCCCACTGACACAGAGCTTTGGCCCTGCAGAGCTGCTGCAACCATGTGGAGGGTGATGGTCTCCAGGAGTGCAACTGCACAGATGGTGGTGCCGCAGCTGTGCTCTGTGTTGGGGGACTGGCCGTACAGCACGTACAGCTGCGATGGGAAGGCTGTGGACATCTTTGCCCTGGCCGTGAGTTTCTGGACCAGACCTTTGCTCATCCCTGCCCCCCTCTGCGGGCGACTCTCCATCCTCCGCCACCACTGCATGTCCCTGCCTCGCGCGGTGCCTGGAGGACCCGGCCTGGGGCAGGTCTTGGGGCAGCAGGGCCGGATGCTGCCCCGCGTCTCCCTTGGCCCGGGGCAGCACCTGAGCCTCACCCTCCGCCCTGGGGCCCTGCCACAGGGACGTCTCGGCACTGAGCGCCGTCCCTGGGTGTTCTGTTTTCTGCAGGCAACCAGGGCACTCTACGAGATCCTCCACCTGCCCAGCTGTGCACCGGCCTTGGGAAAATACTGTGTACGTGCATTCCTGGCTCTGCTTTTCCAAATAGCCTTCATCACTGAGCAGATGACAGAGGAGGTTGAGACCTTCTGGAAGGGATGCCATCGGGAAAGCAACCTTCCCAGCAGCCCCAGCAGGTGCTCCATCCGCTTCCTTCCATCCCTCCCGTAGCCCTGGGGCTGGGGCCGCAGCTCCCAGCGTGACCTGGGCTTTGCTCTGCACACAGGTTTGCAGTGCTGGTCATCAAAGCGCTGATGTGCCAGCTTGGATATGAGGATGTCATGGTTCTGGCTGAAACGAAGCGTATCTGGGACACACTCCTCAGGGCTGAGACCTACCACTGTGCTCTGGGTCTGCTTGCCAGGTGAGAGCCCCCTTCTCCTCAATGCCCCCACTACTTCTCCCCCGCAGAGGGGGCACCCCACACAATCCCCTTGGCCGTGGGTGAGAGGGACCTGTCACCCAACCCCTGTGACTTCCCCTGACAGGCTGATGAGCTCTACAGCGAAGACATTCTGTTATCACATTGGTGTCGTCTTGGTAGAAGTGCTGGTCAGGTTTCCATGCTGGGAGGTGCCGGCCATGGCGTTCCTTGTTGAGGTGAGCCTGATGGTGAGCGGTGCCTCGCTGCACTGCCTCCCACCACTCTGCCCCCTCGTAGCTGCAGCGGCGAGGGGAGCCCAGTTGGTGCAGCTGGGGCGGGGGTGGGGGCCTCCTCTGCGTGCCCTCGGCACGACGCTGCTGGGGTGACATTGTCCCCACCCGTGTCTCCTGCCCGCCTTGTGCCAGCTCTCCCCTCCTTGAACGCTGAGGAATGGGAGGCTGCTGAGGGCCAGGGAGCACAGCGGAGCGGGCGAGCGTCGATTGGGCTCCTCTGTCTGGGACGCTGCCCGTGCCCTGGGCTGCCGGCTGCATCCAGCCCTGCGTGGGGCTGGGGCCCTACCGGCCGGCCACCCTGACACAGCCCCTTGTCTTGCAGCTCCTGCATGGGTCTAAAATGACGATCCTATGTAAGAGGATCCTGGAAGCTATCCCAAGCTTACTGAGCAGGAAGGACAGACTGATGAATCGCTTGGTGCTCAGAGCCCTCGTGGTGCTCTGCAGGAGACACGCAATGGTGAGAAGGGAGTAGCTGGCTGAAGCCGTGCTGGCAGCGTGCGGCTGGGCAAGGGGGGCTGCCTGCCACAGGAGCTCGGCCTTGGCCGGGCTGCTCCCAGCTCTCCTGCCTCACCTTCACCTGCCCGAGCCCTTCAGGGCAGCCCTTTGGCTTCTGCACCCCGAGGCAGCAGTGAGGGCTTGAAGCCTTTCATGGCGACTTCCCAACCCAGTGCTGCCTTCCACACAGGTCAAGAAAATGCAGTTCCTGCTGCAATGCCTCATAGAGCTGCTGGGGGACGAAGATGGGCAGGTGGCCTGGATGACCCTCTCTGTGCTCAGGAAGGTGCTCCAGGCCAGGGACCGTCCACTTGACAGCTGTGATGCTCTGCAGCTGGCTGAGAGACTCCTGCCGCTCTTTGCCAACGTAAGGCTTTGTCACTCCCACCACGGGCACTTGGTGCTGCCACAAAACTTTGTGCCCCCTGGCTTTTCAGACCCGTGCCCAGCTGGGCCTGGAGCAACCGGTGCTGAGGTCTTGCCCTCTTCCTTTCCACCAGGACATCGACAGTGTGAGGCTGCTTTCCATGGACCTCTTCCTAGACATGATGCGGTCTATTTGTATTTCACAAGAGGAAAAGAGGCTGCTGCAGCTGCCTGTGCAGCAGAGCCTGCTCCCGCTGCTCTTCCACTTGTATGACGAGAACCAGAGCGTGGCGGAGGTGAGGATTCCGGACCCGCCGGCGTCCCCGTGGGAGGTGGCTCGGCCGCCTCCTGCGCAGAGCTCCAACCTCCTCCTGGCCTTGGCCACGGAGCAGCAGCTCTGGGGGGGGCTCTGTCCGGCTGCTGCCACTTCCCACCAGGGGCCAGGAGAGGCCCTGAGCCTTGCCCAGGGGCAGGGGACGCAGGTACCATCTCCCCCTCTCTGCTGCTCTGCAGGCCTCCTGGGAAGCCCTGCATCAAGCTACGATGTTCCTGGAGAACAGCAAGCTGATGAAGCTGCTGCAGAAGAACCAGATCAGCAGGTTCATCGATCAGCTGGTAAGGATGGCTGCCGAGCCCCAGCCCCAGCGAGCACAAGACCCCTGCCCCCAATGCCCAGAGTGAGGGGCTGGCAGTGGTGCCCCCACCCGCTGCTGCAGCCCATGGCCGACAGCCCGCACCCCAGACACGCTGCTGCCGAGGGCGTGCGGCCCCACGGGCCCTTCTCCGGGAGAACCAACCCTTCCCTCCTTCCCCCTGCTCTCTCCAGCTGGCAGAGTACCCCAGACAGGCGGACAAGTACCTGCAGCAGTCCCTGCACTACCTCCACAGCCCACAGGAGTCCATTCGAGAGGCCACCATCTGCTTACTTGGTGAGTCACAACCTCTGGGGTCCCTCCTGCCCCACTGCAGCTTGGCCCCAGCCCTGGCTGCTGCGCCCTCTCCCACCCCTGCCCTTGGGCATCACGCTCGGAAAGGCCCCGGGCTCAGCCCTGCCCAGGGCAGGAAAGCGCGTGGCTGGGCTGATGTGGGGAAGCCGCACTGCTGGGGCCAGCGGGATTTGTGACAGGCTCTGTCTCCTAGGGATCATCGGGTGGCATGTGAGGCGAGAGCAGGAGAAGCTCCAGATCATCTATGAGGGTGAGGGAGGGCAGCAGGGCATCCGCGGGGGCTGGTGGGGAGGAGGAAAGACCCTGGCCAGGGACATGCAATCCCTGGCCTGCCTGGGGAGGGCTCTGCTCCCTGCGCGGATGAGGGGCTGGCGTGGGCAGAGCAGAGAGAAGAGAGTTCAGGGGCACGGGGGGGTATTCGTGGCCAGCACCTTCCGCGCCAGCACCGTTGGCCCCTGCTCCCACTGGGCCATGGGAAGAGCTGGGTGGGGTGGCCCTGGCTGGAAGGCTTCCAGGGGTCCCTTCTGACCCAGGCTCTGACCAGGGCTCTGTTCCACTCTTTTCCAGCTCTCCAAGCCATGACAGAGGACTGCAGCAGCTCCATATCAAAGATGGCACTGGAAAGCAGAACGCTGCTCCAGTCTGCAGAGAGACACCGCTCGACCAGGCCCAGGCTGTGGGTGCTGCTGCGCAGGGCGTGGAGGGGGCTGCGCTCTCTCTGCTCGTGCTGCTTCGTCAACAGCTCCGAGCAGAGCTGATCCCAGGAGCTCTGTGTGCTCTTCCCAAAATAAGCAGTCCCGCTCCAGCCTGTCCCTGACCACGGGACAGCTCTTCTCCAAGAGCGCTGTGTACACTCGGTACAGATGTAGAAATGGGCCTCTGAAGGAAAAGCAAAAAATAAAGGGAAAGGAAGGCAACCAAGAAGCAATCAGATCTCTGGGCTGGTCGATAGACGGTTTTTGTTCGTGGCCAGCCATGGGCCGCCTGTCTCCATAGCGGTCAAGCTCTTCGGCAGTTTTGTCTTAGGCGGGTGCTAAAGTCGGGAGGAGAGAGAGCCAGGGCAGCTGACCCCAGCTGGCCGACGGAAGCCTTCCGGACCATAAACATCCCACTCATGATGGACTGGAGAGTCGGCTGGGGACGGGCTCTTGTCCCGGCGGCTGCCACCCCTGGAGGGTCTCGGCCATCGCTCTGCTCCCGAGGCGGCCTCTCCTGCTTGCTGGGACCGTTGCGTTCTCACTGGAGCTGTGGTGCTCGCAGTGCCCGCCATCCAGCAGCCGCTGCTGGGAGTGCCCAGCTCAGCACCACTACGTGGGCCGAGTCTAACTTTGTGTACTTTCTCTTGGTCTCAACACTAGGGTTTTACTATGCTCTTAATAAATCTCCATTTCGGACGGCCGCGTTCCCGCTCGGGTTCCGCCTCCCCAGGGTGCGAGCAGCGGGGGGCCGGGGCCCCGCGGCCGTCGTTCCTCCTCTCTCGGGGCGCTGCCTTCTGCCCGGGGCTTTGGAGGGTCCTTTCCCCTCCCTCTCCGGGAGCCCTTTTTCCAGAGGCCTGCGAATCGACGCCGTGTGGCCGCGGCCCTGAGAAAGCGTCGCGTGGGCCGGGCCGGGCCCGGCGGCTTCTCACCTTCACCAGCCACATGCCCGTTTTCTGCTTGGCCCCGGTGAGGTCCAGCTCGCCCTTCTCACTCATGGCGGGGCAGGCGACCGAGCGGTGCACGCGGAAATCTCTTCCGGCTCCCGCGGTCGCTGTCCCCACCCGGCACTACACCGGCGGCAGACGGTGGCCCGCCGCGGACAAACCTCCTTCGCTCGCGGAGCACGACGGGAGAAGGGTGGGGCGGAGGCCTCTCGCTGGTGGAGGGGTTCGAGTTCGAGTCCCCGCCCCGGCGCTGCCGTGGGCGGGGTGGGCGCTCGGGTTAGTGCTTTCCCCGTAGTGGAAGGTCTGTCCTTCCACAGACAGCATGCAAAATGATCTAGAGAAAGTAGAGGCTCAGTGTGGAGCGAGGAGAGGCCACCATGACAAGGCTGTCGTCTGGAGGTGGAAGATGGTGGGATGGGAACAGCTCTGCGGGAAGGGGTCAAAGCGTCCCAGTGTGCCCAAGTCTCACAGAAGTGAGAAAAAAAGAGTAGGTGAATTGTCTACCATGGATAAAAAAAGGGAAGAATTAGACTTAGCTTTCTGTAAAGAGAACTCCCAATGGAGCCAGAACAAGCTGCCCAAGGATGGGACAGCAGCTTGGACACTGAAAACGTCCTTGCTCAGGAGCCATCAAGCATCTGCCAGTTATGCTTTGAGATGGGGATATTTGGCTCAGATAACCACTCTAAATCCCTGGTTTATTACTGTCCCTATCGCTGCGGGAGTTTTCCTAACATAGAGAATGTTTCCCTTGTTGCAATTGAAGCTCATTTTTTCTCTTCTATCCATGAGGGTCATGGAAAGGATTTTATTGTCTTTCTGCAGTTTTACTTTATCCCTTCACTGAGGTGTATTTCTTTGCTCTGTCTCCACTTACACTAAACAACCTCAGTTCATTTAATTTTGTCTCTTAGGACATATATTCTAGCACTGGATTCAGGAACTCACAGACAGGGATCGAAGGCAGAAGAATAGACAGAGTTCTCCTCAGACACTGGCCATAGAAGAAGAGGGCTTGACCCTTGACTCAGCTTTATACTGAGTGTGATGTACATGGAATGGAATGGAATGGAATGGAATGGAATGGAATGGAATGGAATGGAATGGAATACCTTGGTGGTCAGGTTTGGGTGACCTGTCCTGTCCGCTGTGCCCTACAAATGCAACATTTTCACTTATGACACTGACATGGTACGCAAGATTTAGCAGTGACCTTGGTTTCTATAGGAGCAAGTATAAGCAGGAGCCTTTTTGCACACATCAATCCTTAGTAGTGACTCTAAGCATCAAGTGCTATAACTTCTAGAAGCAGACACTGCAAAAAAATGTGCCATTAACTTCATTAACTGCCATTAACTAAGTGCAGTCACTTAGAAGAGACTTAGCTGAAAAGTAAAATCACCAAACAGAGAACTGATTCTGTTGTACCTTAAACCAGGACATCTGGTCATGCCTGTTGCTCTTTGAATTCTCCCCAGTATGGGTTTACATCCTTCTTGAAGTCTGGTTGCACAACAGTGAAGGTCATACTCCACCTGAGACTGCACCAGCAGCAAGCAGAGAGTATTTCTGGTACAACATGCAAGACATTGCTCGTCTGGCTTGCAGAAAGCCATCTTAGTATAACACCTCGGATCTAATAGTCTGTCTTTCCAACTGTAGACAAGCATCTAGGTAACCAAGGAGGGCAATGCTTTTATGCATATCTGAAGCAACAATAGCTAACATTGAACTATTATGATTAGGATTAATTATATTTAAAAATGCACTTATTTTTACATTGGAACTGAAGTTATCTGCAGAACTAGGCTGGGAGGGTGCATGTAGCTTATACTGTTAGTCAGCTTCCACTAAAAAGTTAGATTTCATTAATACAACCTTTCACAGACACACCAGAGTCATTTCCTTAAATGATAACAAAAAAAGGAAGCAGATGCATCTCAACAGCAGTAAGAATAGCCACCATACCTGGGACTATGCAACCCCCAAAATATTTTAAGTCTAAGACCCTTAGGTTTTGTTCATCTGGAAGAGGGTGGATCTACAGACAAACACCATCACATTACAGTTTGCCTTTGGGTCCTACTCCACTGATTCTCTGTGCTGTACATAGGACAGTTTGTTCCTGGGGTATCTTTGAGAACAAGCCAGGGAATTCCCTCTAACAGAAACCCAGAAGCATGTCTGGGTAGCCAGTAAGTTATGGATACAGCCGTATCCTGCCTCGCTCTCTGTACCCAGCACAGCCCTCCAACATAGCTCCAAGAAGCACGATAGCCTCAACCACAGCCAAAAGCTCTCAGGCCAATTCTCAGTTCTGTTTCCCACCCTGACATTAACAACTTTGTGATGGGTCTGGCAGAAATGAGAGGCTTAGTGATATGATTTTCCTAGAATCACAGAATGGTTTAGGTTGGAAGGGACCTTTAAAGGTCATCTAGTCCAACCCCCCCCACCATGGGCAGGAACACTTTTCACTAGATCAGGTTGCTCAAAGCCCTGTCAAACCTGACCTTGAACACTTCCAGCGATGGGGCATCCACAACTTCAGTGGGCAATCTGTGCCAGGATCTCATCACCCTCATCATAAACATTTTCTTCCTTACATCCAGTCTAAACCTACCTTCCTTAAGCCTAAAGCCCCTTCCTAAAACCCCCCTTCCCTAAGCCCCTCATCCTGTCACTACTGGCCCTGGTTAAAAAGTCTCTTCTCTCTTTCTTATAAGCCCACTGGAAGTATTGGAAGGCTGCAATAATGTCTCTTTGGAGCCTTCTCCAGGCTGAAGAACCCCATCTCTGTCTCTCTTCACAGGTCTTCCAGCCCTCTGACCATTTTTGTGGCCTTTTCCTAAACCTGGTCCAACAGGTTTGTGTCTGTCTTGTGGTGGAGACCCAGAGCTGGATGCAGTACTCCAGGTGAGGTCTCCAATTTTCCCCTAGGATAAGCATTGAATTAACAACAAAGTTGTCCCTCTGACATCACTCTCAGCTCAATCTGCACGCTCAGATCACACCCGCCACAACTTCTTAAGAATTACAAAGTGCTGGAGTGGATGTTTCTAACAGGGGCGACGTTTTTAGTGCAGCAGCCTTGTGATGGGGTTTGGATAAGTCTGCGCTCCACTGGATGGGCAAGGGAAGGAGAGGAGCTCTGCTTGCAAGCAGCCCGGCTGCAGGTGACAGCAGCACAGCTGACCACCTTGGGACTCCTTAGAGAAAGAACCCATGAGGAACCGTTGCTCCAGTTGCCAACGTAAATGACAATAGCAGAAACCTCTGTAAAAGCCTGGCAATTGGGGTGGCTCAGCTGGCAACCTGGAGGGGAAGGCATCCAGGCAGAGATCTCTCCTGGCTCCCTCCAGGCAGCCTCTCCAGACCCGTTTCCATGGAAACGGAATTTGAAGGGACAACAAGCAGGAAAAGAGAGCATTTTCATTAATTCGTCATTTAAAATCTCAACCTTCTGTTTGCCAGGGACACATTTAGCACCACGGAGGAGGATCTGGGGGCCAGCTGCTGAGCAGAGCTGTGTGTTAGTCACCCATTTTCTTCTCGCTTTCACTGAAACAGATGTTGTGTCTGAGGAGATAGGTGGACTAATTCAGACTTACACAACCTTTCTCTCTTTTATTTTTACCCCCTTCCAACTATGAAGAGGCTGCAGTGTCATCAGCAGCCACTTGTGGTTTCTCTTCCTCGGTTTTAGGAGCAGGTTAATAACTGCAGCCTGATGGTGTAAGTTGAAAATCAGAGCAGCCAAGGATGCAAAAGGCCTGATGCTGTCCTGTTGAAGCTGACAGGAAAATTGCCATTGGGAGCTCATGTGCTTCCCTCACAGCCTGGCAAGGATGAGGGGATGTGTTCCTGGGAGCTGGTAGCAGTCCCACCCAAGATGTCAGTGATAGACACCATTGGACAAGTTTCACTGAAAACACTTCTCAGGAATCAGTTGGCATTTTTAGGTGGCAAAGACCTACTGGCAAAGTGAATTGCACGTGAGAGTGCTTGAACCACTCCACTGTATCCTCTGTGGGGAAAACCTGCTTTATTGTTGGGCAGCACTGAAGTGTGACACCTCGGAAGGCTCTTCAGCTCCTGACATGGTGCACACATCTCCACGAGGATGTCCATGGGGACAGCACTCTCACATGTGCTGGTGACTGCTTTGTGACTCACAGGTTCCCACTGGAGGGAAGGAGACCTGGGCAGGCAGGCAGAGACCTGGCCAGCGAGCCTGGAGGCCACGTGCTTTCTCTTCCTTAGCCCCCGTAATAACACCAAAGACAGGAACCCCCACGAGACAGCTTTTGAACATGTCAGGATTCCTTCGCCCCAGCCTCTTTGTTCTTATTTGCAAGATGATTCACCATAGTTCTTATTCCCTGCCTGGCAGGAAGAAGTCATTGGATAATGTTGGCTTAGAAACACTGGAGGTCCCGGTGAAAACTACATTTTTTCTGTATTTTTTCCGGTGCAGAGAAACCCTTGGGGAAGTGAAGCAGGCTGTGTAGAAAGGAAATAAAGTAGAGCACATGATAATTAGTGTATTATGAGCTAATACAACACAGAGATCTATATTTCTCTCTATGCAGATGTCCCCAGACCTTCCATATTGGGTAAAGTAGCAGATGACAAACAGTTTTCATACACTAGATCAAACAAATCAGCTATAATCACACTGAACTGCAAGCACCGAAGTATATTAAGCAGGTGGATCCCAACTTGCATTTCAGTTTGTAATCAAGGCATAGTGCGTGCATGGAATTTTAACAAGAGAAACAAAATTTCTCTACTCCAGGTGCATGACAACAGAGAAGAAGATCAAGGTGGCTGCCTGGCAGGCCCAAGAGCTGGGCAGCCCTGAAAGCCAGAAGCCGTGACCTTTTCCTGTGGCCAGGTGCAGCTTGGCCATCTTGCAGTCCAGAGGCTTGAGTATCTGAGACCAACGAATTCACTTAGATTCTTGCAGCTGGAAGGCTTCATTTGGGTGATTTCTCTCTCCTCCTCACAGCAGGTCTCCTCAGGGATGGCTGGAGCATCCTTCTCCTTTTCTGGCTGCTGCTGCTAAGCATGTTGCCTGACCACTACCTCTTGCAGTCACAATTCAGGTTTCATGGGAGCCCTTGGCATCTGCAAGTGATTCCTGGTGGGTTTGGATGTTTCCCCATCTCTTTGTTCCCAGGTTCCCAGAAGGCATTTCACCAGGAAACAGTGATGCCCCAGAAACTTGGTTTCACCTCTCCTCTTCTCTGAGGATGGGATGACCCCCCCAGTCTGTTTTCTAGCATTTCCATGTGCCAGGGGAGCTGAGTGCTGCCCACATGTGAATGTTCCCCGAGTTCAGCTGTGTACACAGGAGCTCTGTTTGGCCTCCACACAGTTAACACTTTTGGGTCTGGAGCTAGAGCTGGGATCTGCTGCTGGGTACCAATGGAAGCTCCTACAGAAGCTGACTTTCACTTGGGAGCATTGATCCAGGGAGGAGACTATTCTACCAACAGCTAATTCTCTGACCTAATGCATTCCTGTCAGCTAATGCTCTGACCTAATGCATTCCTGTCACCTAACCTCCTCATTAACAAATTAAGATGGTCATTTTGGATGAGGAAAACTATTGGAGTATTGAGATTGTTACAGAGCTGCTTGTCCTTCTCCGTTACAAGTACTGCACAGCATCAGCAGAGCTCCACTGGCCAACGAGGGTCTCTCCTATAGCCTGAATATCAGATTTTTCAGCCATCAGAGAACCTGTAGCTTCATAAGTGTGCAAGAATTAAATCTCAAAACTACTATTGATGCTTGAACTGCTACAGCGAGCAGATGGCAAACCTTTGCCATCTTCAACTGTGATGCATCGTTGTCTTGCTTGCACTGCCAATGGCCAATGTAACCTGGAAAAAACAGATGAAATAATATATGAAGAGGCAATAAAATATCTGAGCAGAGCATGATCATTTATTTTGGAATAAGAGGAAAGAAAGTCTGTGTGGTTTATTCATGAAACAGAGCATGGGCCACCATGCTGCATATCTATTTCCTCTGGCAGCAAAGAATTCTCAGTGGGCCTCTTTAAGGCCAAAATATGTTGCAACCATTGTGTTTTCAGATTGCCTTTTGAGCAATACTTTAGTAACAGACTTGTTCACACCAAACTCTTCTGTGTCAGAGAGTGCAAAAGCATCAAGCTCAGGGCAGAGCTCACATTTCAGTACAGTTCTAGGCAGTGTGAAAACCTAAACATCACACTTCTACCTGAAAATACAACTCAGAAACCCAGTTCTGATCAGAAGGCAATTTTCATTCATTAATGAATCCTTTTTAATTCTTTCTGTATGTTTACAGCTGCACATTTTTATGTGTGCCGCGCATTGGAGAACATCTAATTTTTTAGGTTAGTGGAATTGCAGCTGGGCTTACAGTTTCACCCATACCGTGTCTTCCACCCCATTAACAACATGCAGGGAGTTTGACTGTAGGCAGCTTGGCCTCTTGTTTGTTTGGATTTTCACCATATCAAGGAAAATAAAAAATAATAAAAATTAATAAAACAAAACAAACAACAACAAAAACCCAACAAGACAAAAAAAAAACACCAAAAAAACCCCACAAAAATAGAAAGATGCAGCTTCAACACTTCTTTTATAAAAGGAAGAATTTCAGAGATACTTGGTCTGAACCTAATTTAAAATAATTTCTTAAAAGGTGACCATAAAATTTACATTACCTCTTTAACTCAAGATCCCTTTTGCCTAGTTCTGGCACAAAAAAAAAATATTAGCTAGCATTTTTCACCAACGTCTCTCAAGAAGGGGTTTTAAGCATGCAGCATTTTTAACCCAGTGATAGTACAAAGGTAATGCGAGTTCTGAGCAGCCTGTTGCTTTCTGAAGTGCCTTTTCATTGTAGATGAGTAGAAGATGTTACACAGAACTGAGTGATACCTGTTCTTCAGTCCTCCGCTTTTCTTCTGATCCTTGAGCTTTCTCTGGTGAAGTATCACCTCAGCATGGAAGATGAGTCAGTGGTACCTGCAGTCACTCATCTCCTGGACTTTCTGCTAATGACTTGCTGAAGAGAGAGACATTTTCTGTTCAGTTACCAAAAAAAAATGTGTTCTCGATTTACTTCCCTTGTGTTATAATTAAACAAATAAAGTTACATGCCAGTGATATTGCCATAATTATGTAGGTATAGACAATGCATGGTTGCCAAGGTATGTAACTGATATAAAAATTATGGAGTATTGTTTTCCAGAGGCAGCTTTCCAATGACCATAGGAGAAGA
This sequence comes from Chloroceryle amazona, assembly GCA_027560015.1. Classification (NCBI taxonomy): domain Eukaryota; kingdom Metazoa; phylum Chordata; class Aves; order Coraciiformes; family Cerylidae; genus Chloroceryle; species Chloroceryle amazona. Next base: position 16,313 of record JANHFX010020331.1, read on the forward strand.
CTATGTAACTAAGCTGAGCTAAACCAACATTAGTGACCAGAAGAACAAATCTAGAAGACTACTAAAGAATAACAGGATGCTCTTTTTAGGAAGCCAGCCAGCTTGTTGTATAGGGGTCACTCCCTTTGAATGTATACAGGACTGGCTGACAACCTCCTGCAGCTGCCCATGTTTGAAAACACAGGCAGGTACAGATGATTTTGATATTGTGTATATACAGAAATTCAACAAAGGCATCTACTTTGTGAGTGCCACTGCTTTAGAAGTAATCACTCTGGTACCCTGCAATACCACGCTACCAAGTGCTACCGTTAAAGGAAATGAACCACACATATTTGCATCCAGCCTCATATCCCACCCTTGCACCCGGTGGCAGCTCAGTCACAGCAGCACCTCACAGAAAACGCTCAGTGAGATAATTGACTGGAGGCATCAGATGCATCTGCTTCATTACTGCTGCCAACTGCCTGCAGGTTCCCTCCAAAGCCTTTCCACCTAATGGCCCTTACTGCCAGCTCTCTTTTTTCCCTGAAGTTCCAGTTGTTGGCACTTCTCTAAAACAGTGCTAATGTTCTAATAAATGTGATTAAACAAAAGTGGTTTGTCTCTTCACTGCATAAGCTAACAATGCTACTATGGACCAGAGCAAACTATGTTCTCTTTGTCACAAAGAAGGGCTTCCTGCTAAATTGAAATGAATAAACTGAGATGAGTAGAAAGTGCTACAGACGGATGACGTTTTACTGGATTTTTCTTGACGGATGAGGTTAACTAAGGTCTGAAATTGTGCTTTCTAGTTAATTATTATGAGTTAAACAGGAAAGAATAACAGAAACAGCATTTCAGTCAGTGGGAGGAAAATAAGCAGAATAGGAACACAGGGAAATGGCAAATAAAACCAGAGAGAACAAGAAGATCCGATGAGAACATGGATGCCAAAGGGCGGTGAGAGGGGCAGGATTTGCAGCTAACCTTGATGGCCTCGTTACTTCATTTTATCTTCTGGCAATTGGCACATGGGACTGGGGGAAAGAAATACAGTAATTCTGGGATTATTTATCATTTATTAACAACTATCTCCTCAAAGTCTGCTTCTTGCTGAAAACCGCAGGCTTAGAACTGAGAAAGATTTCTCTTCTAGAACCAGTGTTTGGCAGCAGCAGCCCTCAAATTGGCATTTGCAGCTTGCAGGATACATCTAGTTCCCTCCAGAAGCTCACATCCTGTTTCACATACACTTTTCATTTCTGAAGACCCAGCATGGTCCGGAGTTCAGCTCTTTGCTTCATATACTCTTAAGGATGAATCACTGAAGCTTTATCTAAAAAACCCTAATGTCAACTTCTTTCTTAAAGTTAGCAGAAAAAAAACCAAACATAATCTCCCCAGTAGTAACCCATCACCCCTTGTCTTTTCCATGTGACTCCTTCTAAAAATGGAGTCTGCATCTTCTTGGTAGCCACCTTTTATATTCTGGGACTTGGTAATAAGGTCTCCCCTAGGCCTTCTCTTCTCGAGGCTGAACAAACCCAGTTTTCTCAGCCTTTCTTCATATGGCAGGTATCTCCACAGCCAGGTGGATCCCAGTCGGAACTGCTGCATCCCTGGGTTATGTATTCCCATGTGCAAGACCCTACACTTGTCTCTGCTGAACTTCATAAGGTTCCTGCTAGCCCACTCCTCCAGCCTGTCCAAGTCTTCCTGGAGGGTGGCTCTCCTTTCTGGAGTGTCAACTTCTGCACTCATTTTGGTGTCATCTGCAAACTTCATCAGGGTGCTCTTAACCCCAAGATCCAAATCACTTATGAAGATACTAAACAGCGTTGGGCCCAATATCTCTCCCTGGGGGACCCCACTTGTGACTGGTTGCCAGTTTGAGAAAGAGCTGTTGACTACCACCCTCTGGGTACAGCCTGTCAGCCAGTTCCCCACCCACCACATAGACCACTGGTCTAGGTTGTAACGTGTCAGTTTCTCTAGGAGGAGGCTGTGGGGGATTGTGTCAAAAGCCTTGGAGAAGTCCAGGTAGACAATGTCCACCAGTCGCCCTGCATCAACCAAGCGGGTTACTTTGTCACAGAAGGAGATGGCGTTTGTCAGGCACGATTTGCCCCTGTGAATCCGTGATGGCTTTTCCCAGTCACATGCTTCAATTTACTTGTGATACTCCCCAGAAGGATTTGCTTCATAACTTTCCCAGGGATCGAAGTGAGGCTAATGAGTCTATAATTACCTGGGTCCTCCTTGGAACCCTTCTTGTAGATGGGGGTGACATTAGCCTTCTTCCAGTGTTCAGGCACATCTCCTGATCTCCACAACTTGTCAAAGATTATCTAGTGTGTCCTTGCAATAACATTGGACAGCTCTCTTAACACCCTTGGGTGGATGGTATCTGGGCCTATCAATTTGTACAGGTCAAGCTCCTGCTTGTAGTTGACACACCAACTCTTCCTTCACTGATGGCAGGTCTGTATCTGCATCAATCTGGATTTTCGTTCCCATGTCCTGCGACCCAACAGCAATGGTAAAGACAGAGGTGAATAAGGCGTTGAGGACCCCTGCCTTTTCAGTGTTGTTGGTGACTAGTTCACCTCTCCTGTTTAATAGTGGGACAGTATTCTCCTGTTTCTGCTTGTTTACATATCTGAAGAACCCTTTCTTGAAGTTTCTGACATTCTCATTTATCACGTTACTTAATTGCACATGCGTACTTGCCCTCACTTAAATAACCTTCCTGGTTGTCACAGCTTTTTCAAGGTTTTAACATTATATCCTTATCCAGACACCTCCTTAAAGCCATGCAGTACTGGTGCTACATCCATCACATGTAACTTTATATTTTTAGTATTCTTAATAACAGAACATTTACTTAGTCTGTCCTTCCTCAGTCTGGGGCTCAGAGCCCCTCAGAAAATTAACAACATCTTGATTTTCTACACTGTTCTTTGAGAAAGAGTATTCCCCCTCTGCCTGCCTTACCTTACCCACAGATCTGGCTCATGCCTGCACGGCACATTATCTGGTTATTTCTTAAAGAACAAATGGAACATAATCCTTGTAGGAACACCTAATGATATGAACCACAATGTGTATCCTACCTTCAACATCTCTGCCTCTAGTTTACTGATTTGCTGTTAAAGATTTGTTATTGTTGCCAACTCTGACTCAATTGTCTTGAAAATAAAACACCGAAAAACAATGTTGACTCTAGCTGAGCCTCTCGCCCATCTCACCATTCTTGCTGTGCATCACCAGCACCTCTGATGGCCCCTGGCTACAGCTGGAGATCCTAATGGTTTTGATAAGGACTTGAGACAGCAACAACTTGAAGCCAGCCATAGGCTGTATCCTCATTTTCTGTCCTGTTATGCTAGGCAGTAACAGCTCCCTAACAGCATGATGGTTAAATTACCTGAACTTTTGTTGTTCACATAGAGATCTTCTGGGGTGAGAGAGAATGCATCGTTCTGACAGTGCTAGGAATGATGAAGTCTGATTTCTCATTCACTTGTGTCTCTTACTCAACTGACTTTGAGTCCTTCCTTTGGCTGGGACAAGCTTTCCCCCCATCATTAAATCTTAAATACTACCGTAACTGTTATATGTGACTTTCCAACACGCAGATGGTTACAATTGAAAAAGGGAAAAAATGAAGGATTTTCTTACCATGTGGAGAGGTGAGTGACAGACCTGAGATTAAATTTCTGGGATTTGCCCTCTTTGCCCTTTTGTTATGATCTTGGTGATATACAACTGTGCTTCTGCTGAAGAAAACCCAAGCACACAAAGTCCCATGTGCTTACCAGCCCATCATGGGCTTCCTAACAGCGTGTTACAAGAGAGGAGCCCACTGCTGTATTAGAAATGTGGAGAACATGAAATATCCAGATGATTGCTCAATAAAACTCAGCTTTAGAAAATCAAGGCAGGTCATGCTAAGTGTCCTCGGATCTCACTGCGTTGCAGGTTTGGCATGACCTCCATTTGTGGGTCAAGGCATTTTCTCCCTTGTAAAATATTATTATCTGAACCACAATTATGGTTTTGATGAAGGACTTTGAACTGGCCGTCGGAATAGCAGATGAATTCACATAGAGAGAAAAAAATGTAACAAGAATGAGTAGCAATTTCCTTTAGGCCAGATTTGTACTTATCTGACATGTCTGTGCATAACAAAAGGCCTGGATATTAAACCATCTGTTGCCTCTGCTGAGTGACAGTGCAAATTATTTCTGACAGCCATCAAAGGTGCTTCAGTTAAGCACCCAAAACCATGCAGCTCTTCACTAAAAAAAATGCTGGTATTTTGAAAACATTGTGATACTTCTCTAGTCTCAGAAATCACTGACAACCTGTCACAGATAAGAGTCGGCGTCTAAGTCCCTGCACTAATAATTACTCCTCTAACCTGCCAGAGTAAGTGCCATATGCTCACCTTCCTCTTAGGAAATATTAAATCTCTGGCAGCTAATAACATCTTTTTAACGTATTTACAGAAATTGTCCATTCTGACCCTCTCCAGAAATGTAGCTTCTGTAAGCTGCTTTTGAGAGCGCTGGGAGAGTGCTGACTGGAAGCAGATCCCTGCTCTTTCACTGTTGTTAGTCTGTACTTGTAAACAGTGACCCAAAATAGAAACATGAGTGCTGTTTGAACAGCTAATATTTGCTATGAAGAAAGCAGCTCCACAACTAGGGGCAGATCCCAGAGCCTCTGCTCAAGTGAGTCATCTCTCTGCACACAAGTGGTGCTGTCAAGTTCAATAAGCCTGTCTGTGCAAGGCTAAGGATCAGACTCATTGGCCTCCCATAGTCTGTGGCATGAGGACAAAGATGGGGATGGCTTTTGCATTGCTGATCCTCAGTGTATTTGTGAACGTGTTCATGAATCTACTCCTAGTGGGGGAGAGTGTGTGTGGGAAGAATGTAAAAAAGGTGAAAATCAACATGAAATTAAAAGGCCTCTTCCTCCACATAAACATACTCCACCAAAGTTAACGTGCTGTCACAAGATGTACTGCATTGCCTATAAAACCAATTCCTAGAAAGAGACATTAAAAAAGCAAAGTCAAGTAGTCAAAGGTTAGAAGAGCCCAAAATTTAGGCTGCCCACACATCATTACTTCTGTACACCTATGTTTCTGCATTATAATAGAGACTTGAATGCCATGACTAAATATCATTTAGCTGGTTTTCCTACACGAAGGAGGCCCTTGTGGGGCCATGCTGTCTGTGTAGGTGTATGTCTGCTTGACAGTTGTCCCCTCCCTAGCTTTTGAAAGCATCCACTGGTTTCAACCAAATCTCAAAGATATTATACTGAAATAAATACATGGAAATTGCAGGAACAACTCAGGGAAGAGATCCTGCTAGAGATCAAGTGGGAGAGAGCAGTGTAAACCCAGCCCTTCCTAGGCACCTAGAGAAGCAACCTGAGGGAGGAGATGATAAAAATACTGCAGGTATGAGAAAAGCCTCAGCTGGTCTCCATGCTTTATTACACACTTGGTAACAGTCAATGTTTACCTCCTCTGTTGGTTCTCTGTCATGGAGGCACCCACACACCAAACAGCAGTCACTATCCAAAATGGGGTTTATTGCAACCAAAGTCGCCCAGCACTTCTGACCAAACACGCGTTCGGGTGTCTGGTGGGAATTAACTACCACGCCGCTAA
>JANHFX010020331.1:22086-38766 GCA_027560015.1 Chloroceryle amazona
CCCTGCATCAACCAAGCGGGTTACTTTGTCACAGAAGGAGATGGCGTTTGTCAGGCACGATTTGCCCCTGTGAATCCATGATGGCCTTTTTTTGAGCATCACTAGTTAGAATTGCAAATCACTATGCCTGGAGCAGCAGCAGCTGAAGTGTGGTCCCAAAGGCTCTCATTTCATTTAGAGGCTGGACTGGGGAGAATTACAATCACAATTTTAGGAAGCCTATTCAGCTTCAGCTAAGGCCCGGTGCTACAGCCTGTGCTGTCATACTGCAGCTCACGCAGAGATGTGTTAAGCCCTCACAATTATTTTATTATGAAATGAGAGTGAACAGGCTACAGGACTTTTTTTTCTTTATATATATATTTTTTTTTTGTCAAGTGTGTAGAAAAAGGAAAACCTCTTCAGTTACCAAGGGTATGCCTCTTAAGATGAAATAAATGCCTAGAACACCGCTCCCAGAGTTGTAGGTCCATGACTGTTAGGCAGTGCTGAGCTCAACCATGGGCAGCCACCCTGAGGACACAGTGCTTTCTAAAAGGAAAACAGGTCCATGCATAAGACCTCCAGGATCCGTGGCAAGTGGTAAGAAACTCAAACTCAGGAACAATAACAAATATTGATTTACTCATAACTAAAGCAGTGATGCCAAAGGGCCCCAAAAACAGTGAACATCAGCCACAGCTACATCTTGGCTTCTTTGCTCCTTTGTATGTGCTCCCTTACATCCTTTTCACACTGTGATTCCTGGGAATGCTCTTCCCAGAACCTTGCTCCATGTTGGAGGAGAAAACATAGGAGAGCATTTGGTATCTGAGTGTTATATTGCAGCAGAGCACAAATTGCTGCATTAATTAATCCTGGTTGCTCTCAGGTAACCTGGGAATCCATTTCCCCTTGCCTCTATTAGCAGATCACCTTGATCAGGTGACAGGCAACTTGGCTTGTTTGCTTCTTCACAATCATGTCTCTCCAGTTCTTTTTGTCTATTTGCCTCTTCCAGGTATGGAAATGCCTGGAAAACAGCAATTGAAGTATGTTACTAGTAATGGGAATGAAAGCCATGCAGAGCTGTGATGTCCTAACCAGGTGTTCTGCCCTTGCAGTTTTAACAGTGTAGTTTTCTGATTTATCTCTAACCAACAGATTCAAGAGGAGCCACACCAGAATTTCCTTTGAAGGCAGAGTTCATGGTACTACATGTTTTTGTCTTCAGCATCTCCTAATACTATTAGGAGGAGGAAGTTGGCTCTGTGGAGTTGCATGCACTGTGGCAATTCAAGGGTGGTGGCTGGCAAGACAGCACATGGGACCTCCCTGAGACCTTTGAGGGGGACACTGCTGGGATTGATTGTGGTAGGGTGGACACAGGTGCCCCTAGGGAAGTCCTCCCATCCCCAGTGCTGACATGCTGCAAGGATGGAGGGGATGGCTGAGTTTTAGCATCAGCTGAGTGGGCATGTGGGCACAGATGGCTCCCTGTATCCTGACCAGGAAGACAAGACAGGTGTCTTCACAGGGCTTTTACTTCCCTCCTCAGCACCAAGCCCCAAGCCAAAGCAACATGGCTCTGTAACATGTACTAAAGTGGTTTTAGAGCACTCACTCTGGAGCTGCTGCTTCAGAGATGTTTAAAAAATTTATAGGAAGTCATAGTGGACTTAGGCCAACATACATTGTGTCGGATGCTGGCCACATGACTGCACTTCTTCTCGTCTCAAGGGGATGGCAGGTGTCAGGGGCTTTCAGTACGTACACAGATGTGAGCCAAGCAGCCAGGCCAGATCCAGACCAACAGTGCCACGAGTGCAGGAGCCTTCCTGGGACATCTGGCTGGACACCAAAGACGAGAGGTCTCTTAAAGAGGTTCATTGAGGGAGGGTCATGGCTACTGTGGAGTTGGGTCCTGCTGAGTGACAGGGCTGCTGCTCAGGTAGCGGATGTGTACCTGTGGGGCTCTCCTGCTCCAGGATTTCTTATGTTTGAAACAAAGTGGCTTGAAGGACTTAACCAGGGCAACCCCACTGGGTTGAGTGGTGTCACAGCTCTGCTGCTCTACCATAAACTCTGCTGTTAAGCTCCATCAGGTCTTCTTTTCCATGAGCTGAGGCCAATGTAATAAATTAATTTTTTTCCTCTCCCCACCATGGCTGGTGTCAGGCAAACACCTTCCTGACCCTAATCTGGTGATGGGTGGCAAGCCTGCACAGGCAAGAAAGATCTAAGGATGACTCATGGAAAATATAAAGGGGTAGCTACAAACCTCTGCAGTTGGCTGGTTCATAGAGCCAGGCCACCAGGAGGACTGACAGAGATGGCTTCAGTGGCTCTTCCAGGGCTCACGAAAGTTAAGTTGTAGCAAAAAGTATTTGTTGATGTGCATAAAGTGTTTTGTAGAAGCTCAGATACTGGCAAATGTAGGGAGCAAGATTTCTCCATAGAGACAGGAAAGGACAGAGAGAAGCAATTTGCCCTGAGGCTTAGAAGTTGTTCAAGCTCCTGGTCAGGTGTACATGTGCCAGCACAAGTGGCTACAACCTTATGAAATGAAGCAAGCCATTGCAATGTTACGCAGCCAAGAGCCTGGGCCAGCCACTTCTTTTTTTTCCTCCCTCTAAATTCTGCTTAAGAGAATCCTTTTTAATATTTATGTTTGGATTGCTTATTTGGAAGAAGTCACAGCTGCAGCTGCCCCTGCTGAAGTGACAGTCTGTGCTGCTGTCTCCTAGAGAACTTATGTTCCCACTCTCAAAGAAAGACTTTTTTTTTTTTTAAATAAGGCTTAATTTGCCTCACTGATTCAAAATTGGTATAATTTGAAAGAGCAATGTGGTTTATTACTGGTCTAAAGACCAGTGTAAGAAAGCAGATGATTGAAACCACAAAGAGCAAAGACAGGATGATGGAGAAAAGGCTTTTGTATGTTGCAGTGACAGACACTGTGGGAAGACCCAGCAGTGGCTGCTGTGAAAAGATCAACTCTGCACAGGTAATATCTTGGTCTTCATGTCACGGCTCAAAAGAACAGAAATGCCACCTTTGGTTGAGTTATTGAGGGTCACCACTTCCCATTCAGCTGCCAGAGCTGGAAGCATCAGGAAGACGGGTTTCACAGGCGTGCAGCAACGGGGGCCTGCGCTCGTGTTCCTCGCTGACTTCAGCTAACAACACTCCATCTTCGCTGGTGAGCACGTCCTCTGAAGTTGTTGGCTGAAAGACACCGCATGGGAAACGCTGAACACAGTTCATAAGGACAGGAAATCATGTACATGTGTTTTTTATTTGAGAATTGGGTAATCACACAATTAGAATCTGTAGGCACTGTAGGCAGGTGGGGCAGTTGAAGTTAAGGATGCATGTAAAGAAAGTTTTCACAGACTCTGATTTTAACGCTGTATTACTCTTAAATCGACATACAATTACTTTTATCCACTTTAGGCTGGATAGAAGTAACAAAGTTTACATTTCAGAAACAAACCAAGTCCTCAAGCATGAGTAGCTCCAGATTCCTGGAATCCTCCAGAGCATTTAGAAATTTTTATGCAGAAAACCCCCTTTTGTACTGGACAGAAACAAAGCAATGCTTCCTCTCAGTGTTTGAGAAGAAAGCTATTTTGACGATGCCACTTTTGTGTTATCAACATGACACCATCCAAATCCTAAATAAAATGTGTTTCTATTGTTCATAATTTGGCAAACAGGCGTCACTCAGAAAACCCAACATGCACAGCGCGTTCACTGACTGCTACAGCTGAAGCAAAACATAGTTCTCCCTAAATAGGTGTTTCAATCAGAACAGAGATCTTCCTCAGGTGACAGTATTGCTGTACCATATTCTAACAACATTTTCCAGATCGAACATCACGGTAGTTCAATGTTTTGTTCTGAGGATACAAACAAAGACATCAGGAAGCTTTATTGAAATGGTTTTAATGCTTTTAATTGTTCTGTGGTAACAGACCTAGAGTGATTTGCCTTTTTGTTATTAACATATTCCTTAAAATTCCTATCCAATTTATCACATGCCTACCACAAAAACCTTTTATGTTATTGACTTACCTGTGAATTCCACACCTATTTAACACTTCAGAAGGAAGGGACCCTACTCTGGAGTAGAATTTTTTAACATCAGTATTACTGATGTCTATGCCAGCATAAAACAAAGGCAAATGCTTTAAGATTTAGACTTTTCACATCCAGGAAAACCTAACTTTTTTTTTTTTTTTTCACAAAACAAGAATTTCCTGATGTGCCTGGAGCCAATAGGCTGCGACACTGGCTGGCAGTGCAGAGTAGCAGTAGAATCCATTAGATCTGCGTCGGCAGACAGAACGTTACGCAGGAATTACGGTGAGGCCTTTCTGTGAAATGAATTCTGGTTTTTCAAATGAGATTCTGAAAAATCACCCACTAGCACTTCTGCAGAAGTGTTCTGCAGTTTTTCCAAATGGTAGAGGGCAGCTCCATCTTTTTGCACAAAAGCTTATAGAGCTTCTAATTTACTGAGTTACTACTCATTCTAGTGACTGTTTGAGGGAATGCTTTGGCAGCGGTGAAAGATGGGTTTGTGTATTAATGCAATTCAAAAGTTCACTTAATTTACACAAAGTAATGAAAAGCTTAAAGTGACCTCTCAACAATTGCACTTTCTCCCTATCTCAGGTTCAGAGCATGGATTTCATAGACTCTTCAAGGGGCTGCTTCAGAGCAAAAAGAAATAAAGCAGAGGAGAGCAAACACATTTCCAGCTCACACCAAAGCTTTGCTAATTAGAACTGCACATCCCCCATACTGAGGTGTAAAGTACCGCCACATGACCACGAAGGGGCTGCCTCTGCTCCCATTGCAAGAGTTCTCCTCTCGAGCAACACCCTGGAACCTCCACTCAAGCAGGTCCTTGAGAGGGCAGACGGCTGCGAGGGGCCAGGGAGAGCCCTGAGCAAATGGCAGACAGAGCTGGATGGCAAGATCTGGCCATCAGATGACCAGTCCTCCTTTTGGAGGAGGAGGGATCAATGAGCAAAAATGAAAATAAAGTGTGTAACAAGAACCAAATCTCAATACAAGCAGCCCTTGTCCCTGCTACAGACTTGTCTGAATGTGTGAGAACTGGTGGATTGTGCTCAGGACAAGGCAACACCTGATCATAAGTTCATTTCTCAAGGCAGGAAGGTTTCCAACAGCAGGCATAAGGATCATTTTTTTGTCAGCCATGGAGATTGAGTTAGTCACACCATGCTCACCCTGTCAGTGCTTTAGTTGCCTAAAAAAAAATCCCCAAATATTCCCAATACTGCCTTTCCCATTAAGAAATCTGGCTGAATTCTTAGAGATGTTAACCCCTAACTGCAGCACAGCTCCCCAGAAGGGGGAAGGAGACAACTTAGAAGGTAGAAACATTGTGAGGCCTTGCTCGCTGAGGCAAAAAAGGGTAAGGTACCAAGAGAAGTCTGTTTTAAGGGAGAACAGTTAAATGGCCCTGGTTTGATTTTCAGATTGTATTTGCTTAAAGAAAGATGGATTTTCTGACAATAAGCCCTGTAAGTCAACTCATATTTTCTCTTCTTGTGTATTACCATTTTGTAATTAAATCTGTAAATGCTGAGGTTTTATTACCACCAGCTCTTCCTGCTTTAGCACAGAAATCATACTGCATACATATAAACCTGTATTTATGTACAGAATCACAGAAATAGAAGCACTGGGCAGACACAGAAGCTGCCATTTTGAGTTTACACTCTCCAGCAGAAACTCCATCCAAGCAATCATAGAATAGTTCTGGCTGGAAGAGGCCTTCAAGGTCATCACATCCGACCTTATTCCCAGCCCTATCAAAACCCCTAAACCATGTCCCTAGGCACAACATCTCCCTGGCTCTTAAACACTTCCAAAGATGGTGACCCCACCTCCTCCCTGGACAGGCTGTTCCACTGCCTGACAACTCTTGCAGTAAAGAAATTCTTCCCAAGATTCAGCCTGAACAAATGTCCTGCCCAGGAGCTTAAAGGGGATTTTTCTATTGCCTTCAGGTCAGCCTCAGGAAGACTATCCTAAGCATGGCAGGAGAAAGGGGGAAACTGCCAACTTCACTGAAAAAAAAAAAAAAAATCGTCTAGAGCTCCTTAAAAATACCTATTTTAGTTAATTATTTTTATGCTAACACACACACAATAACCAATGTTTTAAGATTATTTATTTTATATACTTTAATTTACTATCAGGACCTTCTTTTATTAGTTTAGTTTTAGTACCGATGATCTTCCCTAACAGAGTATTTACAGACAAGGAAAAATAGTTAAACATCAGGATATTTATTTTGCTTACAAATATATACAGAAAAATACTTAAAAAATTAAGTATTCAAAGTTTAAGTGCCTTGAAAAAAAGCATCACGCGTTTATGTTATAAAAACATATTGCCTTTACTGTGCTCAAACTTAGAATTCAGATCTCTGGATTTTCTTAGAAGAGCTTTCTTTTGTGCTTCATCAAATCGATTGACTTTGAGATCCTGGTCTCGGTCAAACGGCCTTCTTTCTTGAGGTTTGTTCTTTTCTTCGGACGTTTTGCTCTTTAGCTTTTTCTGATGTATGTCCATGAGAGATTCTGACCTCTTGGACTCCTGGAAAAATAGGAAGAGAAAAATAAAGTTATTACAAAAATATCAACAACATACAGAGAATCCAAATGGAAAGACAGGAATTATGGAGGCTAAAAGTTCCAGGAAAAGAAGACAGTTTAGTAACTGGAAAACAGAATGATACATACAGCATCCACAGAGCAGAAAGCACACACAGTCTTGCCTACTCTGAATTAAAATACTAATAATTCACTGATAATAAAGATATCCATAATGTTGCTGAATCTCCACAGACAGTAGAGAAAAATTAAAAAAAGAATGCAAAAGAAACATAAAAGTTGCTCTGCTGTTATTAGCAGAGTCAAATGAAGACAACATGTCAAGAGAAGTATCTCAAAGTACAGGCCCAGTTTTTACATACTTCCCCAAGGCAGCTGGTTTTGGTCACTGCTAGGGCAGGAACAAGCTTGTTACCCTTTCAATCCTACTCTCACGCACTGCTGTGGTTTTAACACGTGCTCTTAACTTCAGCATTTGAATCATCTGTTGCAAGCCCATAGGACAGCCTCAGATTTGAGCTAGAGCATGTGTTTTGCCAAGACAAGGACTTTAGTTGTATTTATTAAAGACCAAGACACAGCCCAAATACAACATCAAACTTTTGCCAATTTCACGGGAGAGGATCAGTTCTCACAAGACTATTGGGTGCCTCTTTTACTCAGGTAGAATGTAGCAGTGTATCCCTAAGTAGTCCATTTCTCAGACTCAACTCATTACAAACCAGCCAAATGACCAGTCCAAACCAATTCTCTCATCAGAAAGAGCAGAAGATGAACAGCTCTGTCTTCTCCTGTCTAGAAATACGAGATCTTTGTTCCGAAGGTTCATTTTCCTTCACTCTCTAGACCAATTTATATGTGACATGAGGAATTATTCTCATGGAAAACATAAAATGGACAATATTTAGTCACGGTCTAATTGCATCAGCGGTGACAGAATTGCACTGGAGAATGTATATGGCATCAGCACTGAAAGAATTAACTGCATGAAACTGTTTTAAGAATTAAAGGTCCTGTTCTATGAAAGTATCCTTGAGAAAGGTCAGTGGAGGAAGAAATAGGAAATAATAAAGGAAAAACGTTAAAAGAAAAGAACAACAATGCAACCACCTGAAAAATCAGAAAAGATTATTAAAAAACCCAACCCAAACCAACAAAACACACCAAGAAACACTGTTCTTAAACAAAACTTCTTCATAGTTTTTTGAGAGAGAGCTCCACTAACCTTAGAAACAGTAAAGGCCTATGTATGTTTTTTATTCTGGCAATGGTACAGAGCAAAGCCTGTAGTTTTACATGAAAATTATTCTACTGCATTCATAATGACAATAGAAAGACAATATAGAAGAAATTTAAGGCAGTATTCTAATAGCTCTGGATTAGCAAGCCTCTAAATCAAGAGGGACATGTGATTTAATGAGCTACAAATAAATTATTAAAAGTGCCAGATAAACTTCAATCATGTAATATAAGCCAAGGCTGAGATTCTCAAGTTAATTACACTCTCAAGAGACCAGACTGCCTTCTGTAAGACTTCAGGCCATAAATCAGGGAAGAACTGGAAGGAGCAGCTGTACGGCAGGCAATAGTCCATATACTCTGGTGGACAGGGTTGGCAGACAGAGAAGTGAGAGGGAATTTGACATGGAATCCAGATTTCTAGTAATCAACATCTTCTGTGAAAATTATCTGCTTCTGGAGAGACCGAGGAAAACTTCATGCAGGAATGCTCTTGTAATGAGCAGTTAATGTAATTAATTACACAGTGTAATTAATGCACTGATCTGCTTAGCCCATCAAGCTTCTTTTAGGTTAATCCATATTTTGTCCTGAAAGTTAAACCTTTACCGCTGTTTGATTCTTGGGATGATGGTAACTTGATGATGTAAACTAATTTCTGAGTTCAGGTTGTCTATTCCCAGCAACCATACCCTGACGTGAGGATGATTTAAGGAAAACACCACCTAAAACTGAAGACAACATACACAAGCCCCAATTCTGTCACACTGCTTTCAGCAGTGGCTTGAGGAGCCCATCCTGCTCTTGTTGAAGCCAATGGCAAATGCTCTAATGACTTAAACAGCAACAGGTTTGGGCACTAAAATGGAAGACTGTAGAAGCATCACCATGGAAACCAGCAGCTCTAGAAATGAGAGCCAGGAAAAAAAAAAGTGAAAAATTAAAGAAAATGCAAGAAGAGGAAATACTTTGCTATTACACTTACATTGTATGAAGCCACCTGCTCAACAAGTCTCTTGTCTCTCCCAGATAATACAATTTCTTCATTATTCTTACTGGTTGACTTTTTTGCCTCTTCTCTTTCCTGATGAGTAGAAGCAAATCACACATTATAGTAATCAGAATGTCTGAAGTAAAAAGCAAGGAAATCTGTATTTAATTAAATCTGAAGGGTCGAGGCCACGACAGATGCCACCAGATAGGTTTTTGCTCAGCTTGATACAGGAAGAAACTGGACGCACTGTCACTGGAAAATCAATGAGCTGATCCAGAGTACCTGACTACTCCAGGTAGAGGGAATATATGAGTATCAGTGTTCCTTACCCTCTTTATTTTCTTGCCTTTACCTTTAAGCTTGAATTAGTAAGTTTTAATAACAAAGAAAAATCTGGGGTGGTGGGAATAAATCCCTTGAACAGCTCAGGGCACCTTTACTTTGTTCTCATAGAACACAAACAACACGCACACCGGCTGCGGGTACAGATGGACGAAGAAATGCACACCTTGGCTTTTCTCTCCCTATCAGCTGGAGTATCTGTCCAAATAGATCTATCACCCGATTTGTCATCCGCTCTTCTCTTGAATGTTCTTGGGCCAAAGCCAAAGCTTTTCAATTCAGGTGGAAGCTCCGTCATCCATGATTCCCTAGTAACTTGCTTGGGTTCATCCTTCACAAAAGAGATGGGGGTGGGGAGGAGAGGGGAGGGGAGGAAAAAAAGCATCATCAAACATTGCTGTCTGAATCTCTTAGCTTCCAGCAGAAATCATGGATTTGTCTTTGTCTTAACAATTGCAAACAGTCAGCAGCCCAAGCAGAGCTGCAACTGTGTTCACACAGAAACAGGAAAAGCAAAACACAACTTTGCTCCAGCAGCAAAGTATTGAAATTAAGAAATCGAACTTACGCTGTCTGCTGAAGTAAGTTTTTCCTTCATTCTCCGAGCTCTGCGTTCAAAGTCTTTAGTCACATCAGACTCCACCGGTCCTTTTGCAGGCATTGGGCCTATAAAATTGTCTTCTTCTTCACTACTATCTGTTACCTTCCAAAAAGAAAACATTTCTCTCAACCATAGTGCTAAGATTATCAAGAAACACTTTAGTTTCACAGGAGTAAAATGATTTTGTCTAGACGAGCATATAAACCTAACATAAGGTATCTGACACTTAAGACAACAAAAACCTGAATTAAAACTCCAGATTAGACCTGTTCTGGCATTTTAATGGGGATACTTTGTCTCCGAGTTTCCAAAAACACCACCTCTTGTCTGAGGCAAAACTGCTGGTAAACACGGGGGCACTACACCAAGTCCTGCTCCTTTGCATTGCCCTGCATGCAGCCCTGTGCCCATAGGTACATTTGAACCACACAGGGCTGCATCACGATACTTTGGGCTTTACTTTGACTAGCAACATGTGGACACATCTCCTTAATAAAGATGGCAATTTCACACTGGAGGGAGAACATTTTGAGCTCAGGTCCTGTAAGGATGCTAGAAAGATTAACTTGCAAGCCAGGGTACAGGGGCAAGCATGGTACCATACCCCTGGGCACATACTATCTGTCAGTCTAATGTCTTGGTTCTGTCTTTCACTTCTTCCGTGCTTTTTGACATTGGATTTCTAAGCAATTATTTGGAGAATGGCTCAAAAAAATAAGTTTGAAGAGGACTAGATGTTAATAAAAATCTTTCTGGATGCCACAAGGGTTGTACAGAAAGCTCACAGGGTCCTTCCAACTTAAAACAGTACAGATGTGGATGAAGGCAGAACTAGAAAGAAAACAGTGGTGCCACCATGCCCTAGAAGCAAAGCTAAGGTGCCCAATACCAGCAAAAGGGAAAAGAACATGGGTGACAAAGCAATGGGAGTGGGATGACATCAAGGCCGTATACACAGGAAGCACAGAGCACTACTGAAGAATATAAGGTGATGGCAAAGTTTCAAACGAAGAACAAAGAAGGTGGGGGTGAATGGTTTGTTTTTGTCTTGCCAAACTCTTGGTTATCGGGTGGACATCCTAGAACCAAGTTATGATACCATCAGAGAAGATAAGGGGTCATAAGTGATAAGCAAGGGAAAACCAGGATCAGGAGCGTGCTGTGTAAAATAAGGTGCAGTAGAGGAGAATACAAGAACAGAACCTCATCAGAAGAGGCACCCAACGGGAGCACGGGAAATGGAGGGACAAATGAAGGAGGAGGTGAGCAGGAAAGGTATCCTGCTACGTTGAGTTCAAGCCTTATACTTCAGGCTCATCATAGCTGGCATCCCACTGCTGTAGAAGGATTTGGGCTAAGGAAGACAGAGGTGTGAAATAACCACTTTGCAACAGAAACTGGCCTGCTTTAACACCACTGCTCCAAGCTAGCCAAGCCAGATGGCCCTCTCTGCCTGAAAGAGTCAGCAAAGTACGAACAGCAGCAAAGGCAAGCTTCAGGTAGCAAGAGACACGGCTACATGTGGCTGTGGGCCACAAGGTGCAAGAAGGGGCTTAGCAAATATAACAGCTGCATGACCAGTTGCATGAAATGGATCTGGAAGACTGAGGGGGGGTGAGAAAGAGCTGGTCATTTATCAACACTACCAGTGCAAGGTGGTAACGCCCAATTTCCCTGGTCATTTTTCTCAAAACCACTTGTGGAGTAAAGCTTTCACTTATTATCTACCATTGTGATATTGCTTCAACTCTAAAGAATCTGATGACTGTGTTCTCTCTCTCTCTTTTAAAAGAAGGAGCTGCTGGGGAAGAGGAATAATCATTCTGAGAAACCACAGTAGTAAAGCACTTCCCTCTCTCCGAGTACAAACAAATAAAAAATACAAAGATATAAGTCTTATGATTAAATTGTACTGTAAAGTAGTTGAGAATGAAAAACAAATTCCATGCTGAGTTTTAACTGAAGAAGCATGTCTCATTTCCTTCCTCATTAGCCTTAATTTCAATTCACTCCATTACCACCTGCCTCAGACAAAGCAAAATTAAACAAACATTAAAAAAATACCATCTCCAAGTTTGAAGGGGAAATCTATACAAAGTGAGGAATCAGCAGGGCATAAGCTGCCTCTAAAGATGTACTAGAATAAAAAAATAAATATTACTCATAATACTCAAAGGTTAAAAAAATTATTATTAGGAAGAGAAAAAAATAAGTTCTGTAATAGCTGTTACAAAGCTGATGCTGGAAGATCTATTTAGGAGAAAAGAGACTTTTCTGTTTGTAAAATATAGAAGCAGACCAGTTTTGACATTTCTGCCACAAGAGATTTGTCATTATGATAAACTGCTTAATCGCTATTTGGATTTATAAGATGATAAGTATCTTAAAGTCAGACAATCCTTCCTCATGAAGGATTATGACAATGCTTGCTGTAATGATACACTTCATAACTACTAATCAGAAAAGTGAAGCTCCAAAGCAGCCTATGCCTCACTCCTTCCCAGCATGTCTACGGTGTCCCATAGTTTCTGGGAGTTAAAGATTCAAGCCTTTTAGAAGGAAACAGAATAATTGATAATTCTCACAAGGAATTTATCATAGCATGAGAGACTTGATTGCCTAAGCTGCCAGCACCATTTTTGATGTGTGACGATATCCTGCCTGACTTAAGGGGTGCTGCTCAAGAAGGATGCAATCTCCTCCAAGATGCTCCTCCCTCGTCTGCCAGCCCACTGCAGATGGTTCTGATCCCTCACAGTGGTACCACAGGCCCACGTATAGGGAGCTCAGTCTTGCCTGTGCTTCTAGCTTTTTTATCACACATCTTACTCCTGAAAGTTCTTTGGTGGCATGTGAATAATTTTGTGGCTAGGGATTAGACCATGAGACATAGACCTAGTTTTTACCTAGCCTGAAGAGAACGGTCAAAAAACACAAACCCAAACATTGTGTCAGTGCCACTGTTCTGCTCCACCTCGCTCCCAGTTACAGCCATCATCTTGCTATTGATAAGAACAATTTGCGACACTGTAGCATCATTCTTGATTTGCATTCTTTTGGATAAACTTATGTAACACATCCACTAATAAACGTTCTTAAGGAGGTGAAGATATGTGAAGTATTCAATCATGTTGCTCCCCCATCAGCCAAGGGGTAACAGTGTGAATTACAGGTAACATTTTTCATTCTAACAGGTTGCATAACTTCTTTAACATCTTTAAAAATTTGAACTTTGCCAAGGTGGTCACTTGTGAAGGTTGTCACACCAAAAGAAAGAATAGAAAACCATTTGGAAGAGTTCCTGTAGTTTAGGATGCCTAGATCTCTTGTGTTCAGTGAGCACATCATCAGTCTAACAGCAAAATCACAACAAATCAGACCAGCCTTTTTCTCCCTTACTTAGGCTTCAGTATTTGACTCAGGCAAAAATATGGTGGAAGCCCCATTCCTGGAAGTTTTTAAGGCCAAGCTGGAAGGGGCTCTGAGCAACTTGACCTAGTGGGAGATGTCCCTGCCCATGGCAGGGAGGTTGGAAATGGATGATCTTTAAACCCTGATGATTCTGTGATATGCCAGACACTCTAAAATTAAATTGTCATGATGAAAAGTACGTCTAGAAGAACTTTTTCAGGCTCCTATTTTTTTAAGCATTTCAGATAGCTTGTACTAAAACACAAGACTTCTGTTTTCACAAACCTGGGTATGGAATTCTGATGAAACAGACGGTCCTATGGAACATCTGCTATTCCCAGTGTCCTGCGAAGGTTTCCTAAAGCCAGGTGGTAAGGCAGGACCTATAATAGGCCTTAAGGGAAAAAATAAAAAGGAAAATCTTGTTTTTCAGTTGAGGGGAAAAATAATAATAATAAAAAAGGAAGTAATATAACCAATATGGACAGTACATTAAATGACAGCCTTCCATTGCTTGCTGCAGGAAAAAATGTAATAGATTAATCTAAAAGTAAAAATCAAATGTTGCTGAGAAGTGTGATTCTCCTTCCTCCTCGTGCCAAGTGTTCCCTCTACATACACATCACAGAAATAACTGAAGAGCTTCTCCATTTTCCAGGAGACCTCTGCAGATGGCTGGGAGGCAAGAAAAAGGGAAAAGCTGCAGCACAGAGTCAAGGAAATCCACTTTCAAAGCTTCCTTCACCAGGTTTAAGAGCAAGGAAAGGTGGGAGGTCAGTCACTCCTCTTTCTCTAGCAGCAAAGCCAATTTGGTTCATTCTTGCATTGCACCACAGTGTCACTGTCCTTCGATAAACAGCATCAGCGAACTGCTCCGACTGTAATTTTATTCTCCCTTGGAGTCAGGGCAAGAGAAGAAAAGTTTTGTGATCCCAGGTAACTTCACTGATCTGTATTTACACAGCAGCTCTATGACCAGTATAATTCAATTGTCTCCAGGAACACAGAAAGATAAGAATCTCTCCAAGGATGAAAACAGTTCAGTGCCTACTACCAGTTGTGCTCGCAGTACTGAAAAGACTTTTGTAACAAGTTCCTCTTAATAATCCACCATCACATTCTTTAAGGCTAATAAAAGCTAATTAAAACTCCAAGCAATTAGCACCTGAATAAATAGCCAAGTGACAGTACCCTCAAAATGTATCAGCAGAGACTTTGTTTATTATTATCTCCATTTTCTGGGCTTCAGGGTGATCAAACGTAACACAATATGAACTGAATGATGATAATTCTGGTTTTCTGCTAAATTCCACATAATCTAATCGGTACAGACCTGTAGTAGTTGATATTATTGTCAGGATTTGAAGAGGGGAAATGAAAAGCAGGGAGTCCTGACAGAAAGCCAATCATGGACAGACAGACACAAGCAATAAATGTGAGCTCAGGCTAGGACAATGGCACTGATGAGTTTTTAAATCCAGGCAAAAGGCCTGGGTTAAATTTGGAGTTCCACCCCCACCTAGCTGCTGCTGCAAATAAAGAAACAGCTTTTCTTTTCCTCGGTTCCTTTCTGACTGCTTTCTTGTTAAGAGCATATTTTAGATTCCCAATATAATTTTTAAAAGATTGAATTTAAACCTACACAGATATGGCCAAAATAATCTCTTACTTGAGGATACAAGCACCTTTATTTTGCATGAAGCGACAGTTAAACCAAACTATAAAAAAAAGCTTTCTACTAAAATATACAAGAACATCTATGTTGTGGGCTGTATCTGTGCAACGTGTGAAGAGCAGATCTCAAATACTCTGCCTTGCTTCTCTCACAGCTCAAAGGCTCTTCCAAGGAATAGAAAAATGGTTCCCATATTCATCCCTCCCACGTTTTCCATTTCAGTGCTTTGCCTTTTTTTTTTCCCCACATGAATAACCCTGTTGTTTGGGTCTTTCCTCAGCAGCACCCAGCTGACAGGGTTCTTGACAGTTTCCCAGAAGCCCAAAGGCTCTCTCAACAGGTGAGCTGAATCTTAATAAAATTCTATTTCACATTTTGCTGCTGTTGGAAACTTTGGTACCTAGCTATATGCATTCAAAATAAAACAAAACCTCACCCCAAACTTACAAATTAAGTTTTCATTTAAGGAATATTGGATTTCATATGTGGCAAGGAAAGTGGGACTTGGAGTCCTTGCTAATTGGTGCTTCAAAACGGGCATTTCTACATCCTTCTGATGGATAACATGTTGGGTTTTTTTTAAGATAACCTTCGCTCTTTACCTTGACATGTGAATATTTTGGGAACATTTACAAGTGCTGAACTTCTGTCTAACGTTGATAAACAGCAATAGCCTTTCCAAAGCTGAAGGAAATATACTATATTTTTATATTTTATGTTGAAATGATTCAATCAATTTTTAACAAGCTGCAAATTGCCACATGAGCTGCTCCTAATCATGATTGCGATGCTTTGACAAGTCTGGAAGAGATGTAACAGAACAAAAGCATTTCTAAAAGAATGAGCATGTCACAGGGAGCTAATAAACAGTATGTCCATACGTTGAAACAAACAGCCTGAATTTGTTTGCATTATTCATGGCCAGCTTGCCAGCTGGCAGTCTGCTCAGGCAGTGCACTGGGGAGCCCGTTCACAGCACTGGGTCTACACCCTGTGCAGTGCCTTGGTGTCAGCACAACCAGACTGCCAGGTGTACGGGGGTGGAAGATAGACAAGGCTCTTCCCACACATCACACCTTTCCTACCTATCCAGGGAATCAGGCTGGGTGTAAACCAGCTCTGCTCAAACTGCTTTCTCAGTGTGTGCTGGGAGCAGTTGTATGGTGAGGTAAGATTTAAAAAAACCCAAAACAACAGAAAACACCACAAACAAACAAACCCCAAAACAACAACTACAAAAAACCCAACCAACAAACACACACAAAACAAATAACCGAAAAAACAGCAAGTGCCTTTTACTGCTTTAATCTCTCATACTCAGACACAAAGCAGACTCTTGTGCTATGAATGTAAATGCAAGTTATACAGCATTTTGGAAATAAACTGCTAGGTTGGGTGAAAATACAAAAGACTAACATCGTATGATGGGTGATCACCTGTGCTACTGCTCTACAAGTTGCCTCTTTTCTTCCTCTTTTCCTTAGCACACTTCAACAGGACATTTTACCACAGGAATATTCATGTCAAAAACCAAGAAAGCAAGAAGGTTACCTCTGCAGATACTAAAAGCTACAAGCATTTATTTGCTATATTAAAGATCACATTATTTTTAATGACTTACTAAATTTTATAATTAAAATATATAAAGTAACACATTGTACAAATGAAACGCAAGAAAAAGAAAAATATATTAGTTACTCTTGGCTTATAAAGCAGCAAATGAGCCTATCCAACCTGATATCTGAAATTACAAAAGTTTCTTGATTACAGCAAAGTGTAACCG
>JANHFX010020332.1:0-53469 GCA_027560015.1 Chloroceryle amazona
AATAAGGGAGAGAGACTTAGTGATTAGAAAAGGAAACTAGAACAGCTTTAATGATTAATAATAATTATATAGAATATATACAAATATATACAAAACCAGTACCGAACCCAACCCCCCGATGGTAATTACATCACCGTCACCACTGATGTTGTAGAGCAGACACCGGGGGTCCTAGACCAGGCCCCGCAGCAGACGGGAGCTGTGTTCAGGAGGTGGATTCTGGTACCGGATTCAGGAACACACCGATTAGGATCGAAGGCAGAACGGACAGAGTCCTCCTGGGATGCTCCGACGGAGGAACCAAAAGAGGACCTGAGCCAAGCCAAGCAAAGCTGGCAAAGCAGTCCACGAGGGGAGAAGAGCCCAGAAGTCCCCAGAAAGAGAGAGCAAGCAAGCAAGCAAGCTAGGAAGCAAACTAAACTAGCAATCAAGCAAGCAAACAAAACCAAAACTAGCAAGCTAACAAACAACCAAAAAAGAAACCTATAGACCCTCCAGATCCCTCTGCTTTATACTGAATATGACGTATATGGGATGGAATCCCTCGTTGGTCAGTTTAGTGTCACCTGCCCTGCCCATTCCTCCCTGCAGGTGCAGCCTTTCACTTTCTGCACCCCCCAGTGTGGTGCACAAGATCCAGCAGTGATCCAGCAGTGGCCTTGGTCTACACACCAATCCTTGGTATCTCACTCTAACCATGGGGTGTTATCACTGCCAGCAGCAGACACTGTCTGTGAGAACAGGCTGCTGACTTCAGACAGTGCAGTCAGAAGAAGTGAGCTGGAAAGTACAATCACTGAACAGAATTAGTTATGTTCTCACTCAAACCAGGACAGTAGGGGAGAGAGTTTTAATCTCTATTGCACCTTTTGTCAAACACACAAAGGTTTAAAAATTCAAAACTTGTTTTTTGCTGTGGTTTTGTGTGTGTGTGCATAGAGGGTGATTCCGCAGGTGCTAGGAAAGAGCTGAACTGAGTATCAGAAATCATGTCATTATTACCCCTTTCTGACCTGTTTCCATCACCTGTGAAGCCTCTTGCTGATAAAGAATTGTTTTGAAGTCACTGAGGTCAGGCTGTGTTTAACATTACAGTTCATTATATTGTCCTGGAATAACAAAAATCATGGGAATTGCAACAGCCCAACGGCCAGGGCCCCAGTGAGGTAATATGAATATTTTTGACTACCTCTATTTTTCAAGGCAAAAGATCATAGCAGATCAGACAGTTCCCTCATTTTTTTGGTTTGGTTTGATTTATTGATATCTTTATTGCCCTCCCTACTGAAGAAATTAAAACCAAATCAAGAAAGATAAATAATGCAGTAGCCTAGTTTTATGGTCACCGGCCTAAAGAAATGGGATCATTAGAAGGTATTACATGATATGGATGTGCTATGAACTGTTTTAGCCATTTCGTTTCACAGGCTCAAGGACTTTGACAGTTCCCAGTGGCTACAGATGCAATCTGCTATCCCTCAGGCGGGGTAGGAGGCTCCACAGGACCTTTGAGAGATCCATTCTTCCTCTGAACTCTCTACCCTACGCATGCAGAAGGGTCTGGACTAGAGGCCAGGCTGAAGTGTAAGTGTACCGCTCCACAACTGCAAGAGTGAGAAAGGAGAGGAAACAGCTGTGACTACCTCCAGCTGTCCTGTGCTGCTGGCCTCTGCAGCACCGGCGATACTCTGGAATAACTGAAACTGAACTGAAAAGCTGGAAAGCCTGGGGTGGAGGGAGAAGACGTGGCTGTGCAGGAACAGGAATGGGGGCAGGAAGAGAAGCAGTAAAAAGCAAGCAGGTGTCCAGGGAAAGTACTCTGCATAGCACAGGGAACACTTTGGACCCTAAACCGCTCCTGCCTGGCCTTTATCTCCCCATGTGCCTTCGTGTCCGTGAATGTTGGCTGGCTGTCCGCAGTGCTGTAACCTGACACAAAAATGTTGCAGCTAGGCACAGCTTTTTCCAGCGGCTATGAGAGGAAGGAAGCTGTGACTGA
Source organism: Chloroceryle amazona (assembly GCA_027560015.1). NCBI lineage: Eukaryota > Metazoa > Chordata > Aves > Coraciiformes > Cerylidae > Chloroceryle > Chloroceryle amazona. The sequence continues at coordinate 2,000 of JANHFX010020332.1, forward strand.
TCACTGTCACATACGAGATATGGCCAGAAATGTTAGCTGCTAAGGGAACAAATGACTGCCTGCAGAAAAATGCATGGATCCAGTCATCAAAGCGTGCTTTAACCGAGGAGTGCTGTCCCGGAGGATGGCTGTGCAGCAGTCAGGTTGCACAGCAACCCCTTCTCAGCATGCCCTGCCAGGGTCAGAGTCAGGGCTCTGGCAGGAGGATGTTGGGCTCTGCCAAAAAGCTAGGGCATGTTGTAGGAGTTGTGCCTATTGCTGTGGGAATGTAGCTGGCTCCGACTGTGATTATGGGCAGAGTGTAGGCTTTTCCAATATGGAATTTGGATTCCTCTGTGACACAAGAAGCTTACTCATTGCATAGATAGCCTACTGCTGCCTGTGTCATGTGAACAGGAGGGCCCTTGGTGCTGCTTCTGTCAGAGGGATTTGGAGATGTGCGCCATGCCTGAGGGTGCGAGGCACTGTGGCCCCATGCCCCAGGGGTTTGTGGCCTGGTCCTTGTTAGCCTTATGCCACCATGTCAAGGATGGTGCTTTCCCAGGCAACTTGAGGGAGCTGACTGCAGAGGGCTCCTAGCACCAGGGATTGCCAGGGATTGCCTCCTTCCTGCCACAAAGGTCTGGCACTGCCAGCCCTGTGCCACCCCAGCACCTCCCAACACTGAAGAAACGGAAAATTCAATACAGAATATGGACTTGAAAGTGCCGTGGGGAATGCTGGAACAACACCACAGCGCTATGGCCTGAAAGCATGGGAAAGTGGGTCTGTATCCAGACACATCAGCCTGGACAAGACCAGTTTCTTACTTTTCCCAAGTGTTATGTCTGAGCAAATCCTTGTTCACATGAAATCCTGGGCCTTTGGTCTAAACAAATAAAGTTTTTTGTGAGTTCAAATGTCAGGGGATATTCTCTTATGTCTGAAAACTGAGATACCTGGAGGAGAGTGTATGAGAAATTTAGAATATCAGATAATTATAGCAATCAATACACCTTTTAGGAACACATGCATTATAAGCAAATAATGGCAATGATCAGCGATGTTCCAAGGACAGGAAAGGACATACACTGGGCTACTTACTGACTGCCCGTCTTCACTCATGGCTAGCGTCCTTCCTTAATTGAAGTCCTTTCTGGTCTCCTCCATCTCTCCCAAAATTAACTTAGTCATTTTTCAGAAATGTATGTAAAAATAATCTTCCTCTTTTTTCCCCCCTTTGGTGTAATTTTTGAGGCCTAAGAACTCCACTCACTGAACATCAGAAGAGGTTGTGATGGTGCATAAGCAGCCTTCAGAAGTCGTTCTGTAGCCTTGTTAGCATCTTTTTTGTGTCCCAGGCTAGTTCTGCCAATGATGTTACATCAACAAATTCCAATAAGGGAGATACTATTCATACTGATGAAAGGTTTCTTTAGCTTCAAATGAATTCACTAGACACTGGAATAACTTTTCTTATTGCATTAGCAAAATCATCATCATTTTGATGGTAAATTCATGTCTTCAAGTCCGGTTTTGGAGGCAGAGGTGGCTTAGTGACCCTCATGTGCTCCCTACCCAACTCAGTATATGGCTGCAAGCTTTTAGGTAGCAACTGAGACAATACAACACTAGTCAAAAATTATGAAATACTATTTAATATATTTATCTCATTATGTCTAAACAGTTACATGAAACTGTAATAATATTGCAAATATGTTTTCACTTCCTACAGAATATTTCCAATCTATTATACAGCATATTTAGCCTCATCTTTTCTAGTTTTATGAGGAAAATACACGACTGGATATATACTGCATGTACTGTTAGTCAAATGCATGTGGAAAAATCTGGCCTTCGATAGATTAAATCAAAGTTTTATGCTTTTGGTGGGGTCTTGTTGGTGTAGATGAAAATGTATGATTAGACATGGTTCATTCTGCATGATGCTATGAAAATCATCAGTTATATGTTAGGTTTAAAATTTAATTATATGGGGCTTAATTCTATAGAGAAAAGTTTAAAAGTTGTTAAATTAGCAAAGACAAGTACCCAAAGGTTGGGGGCCTTGTTTTTGTAGTTCTTGTACTCAGCCTGTCTTTATTTGCCTTCACTGTACACATGCCTTATGAAGTAATCATTAATGAAGTTACTTCATACTCAAATTACTGCCTGCTATTTTTACTGTCGGTTGGTTGCCTCCAGTAGCAACCTGGATGAATAGTGCCTGGTGAGCAAGGCAGCTATTTGGTATTCCAATTTCTCCTCAGTAGTTATAGTGTGGCCCTAGGCCTAATTGCTGTGCAGTATTCTTAGCACAAAATTCTCCTTTTTTTCCTCATAGCCTTTCTGGTTTGTGACTTCTACTGCCATGGTACCTGAATGTCTCAGAAAATTGTATGAATTATATTTTGCTTTATAATATCACTGTTAGGCGGAGGGGTACCATTATATTGATTTGCTGGGTGACAGTTTCCTCCTAGGACCACAGTTCATAACAAAAGTACCATAGTTCTTCAGTGATGAAAGTGCCCGATGTGGAAGATGCAGAATGGCATTCAGGAGAGGGGTTAACCACCCACAGCACCCACTGCCTCTAGCTGGCATGGAGAGCGTTTAAAACCACTGGAAATTGTATTCCAGCATGGGGACACACCTGACAGCTTCTGCAGGCCAGGGTTTCACCTGGAGGGGCAGAGCTGGAGCACTGAGAAGATAAATAATAAACAATAGTGATCAAAAACATGAAGATGAGTTTGCCACCTTCACAGAGGACCCCCATACAGCAGCTGGGAACAACTCCATTGCCTTCAACATCTGGAGTACAAATCCAGCCTCTCCCTTTTTGCCAGCTGTGGCACCTGCTTCAGGAAGCATTTTGATGCATAAGGAATACTGCTAACTCATGGGTTTTCTGAGATTTCATTCCCTTGTGCCTGCATCTACCATCACACTAACAGAAAGGATGACCAAGGACAGGTGTCATTCCTAAAGTTATTGACTGGGTCCGTTACAATTCAGTGTCAGACTAGTTTTTAGCTGCCACTGATTGTTTCTGGAACTGTTGGTCCTGCATTCAATAAAAGTTAAGATTCACAGTGTATCTTGAGCATAATGTAAGACAGTGGCATCCTTTTCAAATACATTTCTCAAGATTAAAAAGCAGATATTGTCACTTGATTAGGTGTAATTTAAAATGTTTAGAATGAGTTTTTAGAGACAATTTCTCCTTTAATTCATCTCACTGAAGACTGAAAATTGAATGATGCTGATGAAAAAAGTTGAACTGAATAAATATTAACTATAGCTATTTTCATTTTTCTTGAAGGCTGTATTTTAAGTATTCTATGAATGGCTTATTTCCCACTGCCTAAATGGATTTCTGATTTTCCAAAGAAAAAATAAACTAATTATTTATAAACACCATCAAAATTAGCTCTCCAAACAATGACTGTAATTGCTGCCTCAAAGAAATTCCCCAGAAAATCTCTCTGTTTTTTTTGGTTTTGTTTTCTTTTCCCTTTTTTTTTTTTGTTTGTTTTTGTTTGTTTGTTTTGTTTTGTTTTGTTTGTTGTTGTTGTTTGTATGTTTGTTTGGTTTTAGTTGTTTTTTTTTTAAGGAAGACCTAATGCAAACAGGACCTAGAAAACTGCCCGGAGGGGGAAAGGGGAGGGTGAAGAAAAAGGATGAAACAGCTTGTCACATAATCAAACTGATTATGTTTTAAAGCTCTAGAAGTAGACATGATAATAGGCATGCATTCCAGAGGGTGTACCCATACACACAGAGACAAGTACTTGGGAATACAATCTTGAACAGTTAAAATAATATTTTATGCTTAAATTTTGTATTAGCAGCAGTTGTAGCAATTCTTGTATGGCTTGGATAGGATATTGTCTCACACTATAAAAGAAGATCTCACAAAACCAAAACATAAATTCCGTAATATATTCCTGACATAGCTCTTCATGCTCATTTAAAAGAAGCCAACCTATTGAATTAAAACCAGTGAGTGATTTTATTTATACAAACGTGTATGTGTATGTGTGCAACCACATCCATATATGCATATTATTTATAATGGGTTTGATCTTGAAGCATTGTTGCACAGGTTACATGATATTTAGTAGCTTCCAGAAGGATAAGCCTCTTCTAAAGTCTTTGGTGGTCAAAAAGATTCCCAATATTTGATGAGGCTTTGAGTCAGGGGTCTAGTTACAGACACCAGGAGCTGGCAGGCATTCTTATCTGTCTGGTAATATCACTCTTCCCTGCTGCTTGTTACTGTCCTATGCCCAGTAACTTGGAAAGCACAGGTATGAAAAGTAATAACCTTCTAGCCTGCCAGTCTGGAGCTGTCACATTCCAGTTAGGAGGAAATACAAGCACCATTATAGGTTTGTATGAGGAAAGCCCCATTCCCAGTGCAAAGTGTGCAAAGGCAAATATCTGCTGAGTGTCAGGGCTGCAGGGGAAAGGGGGATATGGCACAGGATACCCAACAGTCATACAGCAGCCTGCTTGTGTTGGGAGAAACTTCATTTCCTAGGAAAGGTAATGAAAAATTGTCTACTTTCTGTCAAAAGAAAGATTACCTTTTTTAAATCACTTTTTTTTTTTGTGTGTGTGAATATTCATGTATACTGACGTACAAAGTTTCTGTAGCAGGCAACAATTTTTTTTTATTTTTTTTTTTGACAGAATTTAATGACTGCTTTATCAGCCATTGCAGATGAAGTTGTAAAAAAAGACTGGTTCCTTCCCACCACAGTGACCATGAAACACCCTGTAAAATTCAAGTCAGTGTTGGCATCACAGGTGACTGGTATTATTTCCCTTTGTTCCCATGGCATCTGTCCAGGATGCATTCCTGAGCATCTACAGGCAATAGAGGGGAAATAATTTTACTTGGAAATGAGGAAAAAGCTGTTATTGTTTTTCTTAATGTAGCACAACTTAAATAAGCAACTCAGAAGCAGAATTCATATCACACAAGCATGTAGAAAACATTGTTAACAGGAAAGGTGTTTCTTACAGAGGTATAAGACTGAATAAAAGTTTTTGGGAAAGAACTTTAGAATAGAATAATATTGACTAAATATAAAGAAAAAAAATCCCAAAGGCAAATCAGAAAAAGTATACTAGGCAGAGGAAATTGCACTGAATGGGAGGTTTTACTACATCTTCAGATTTCAGGTTCTACTTTACATCTAAAGCTGGAATGCAGCCTTCTTCTTGTGCATACCAATTAAAAAATTACTCAAACCAGGACATCTTTGGACATTGTGTAAAAATTTTTATAGTTTAAATAATTAGACATCCATCAATAAATTCCATATATATGTTGTTCTTTTTATTATACAAAATTACTTTATTCACAAGATAATGCAGAAATTTTTCACATATGAAAATATACAGCTAAAGCAACTAAAAGAACTAAACAACAAACAGCCACATAATAGGCCTCAAAATATCAAAAATTATCATTAGACAAATATATATTTCATTGTTTTACCATTCTTGCTTCCTACCTCCTAAATGGTGAATGCCACAAATTAAGCATATAAGGTGAAACCTGCCTGGTTTGTCAAAGTGACTGTTGAAGAGGTGTGAAGAGAAATGTTAAGACCAAGGTCCAAACCACCAAAGTGACCTAGAAATCCAATTTCTATTGTGTTGCCTAAATAAATGCCTTTGTTCTGCTTAATCTGTGACATAGTTAATTTGACTCACTGGATGAAACAGAAAAAATGAAAATGAGTTAGCATTGGGAAAACACCATGAAATTGTAAAAATATGAAGGAACATTTTACAGAAACAGCAAAATCTGCATCAGGGTAATGATTTGGACGGTCACATAGAACATAACTCAAGCTGGCATTTCCAAGCACGTGAATGTTAACTCTTGTATGCTAATGGATTTTGAGGCACATTATGTTGTTTACGTTTTTTTTTCTGTACACTTCCAGTCACAAATGTAACCATTTAAAGAAGTAAAAGACTAGAGCAGAAATGTCTAGAGACTGAGGGCTAAGGCAACCTCTGGACTAGAAAGCCTGGCAGGACATTCTACAAATAGCTTTGCATGAAAGATCCAAGCAGAAGGAAGCATGTACCTAAAAGCCTGCAGTGCACACTGAAATTCTCTCCTGAGAAGAAAAACTCCTGCTCAGTCCGCAGTAATAATATTTAGAGGTACCTTCACCTTTCTCGCTGCATTAATTGTCAACAAAACTAAACTTACACAAAGCTAGAGTGAATTTTTACCTCATGTTGAGGCAAGGAATACTGGCAAGAGAAATCACAACATTCCTCATCATTCCTTCCCCAGTTCTACCGTTTATTCCATCCAGAAAGTCCATCCCCCATGTAATCAGCAACAGCAATACTTTGCTTCAGACCATATTCTAGAGATAAAGAAACCCTCATCCACCAACTCTATTCCAGTCTCTATTCTCTTTCGAAGCTGCAGGGTCTTGGAGAAAATCCATTCCACCCTTTTCTCATAATCTGTGATGCTGCAGAGTCTGCTGACCTAATGCAGGTGACATGGATCCTGAATGAGCACACATCTACAGACTAGAAAGCCATCTCCTGTTGCCCCAGCCTCCATTGGAGGCTCTAGGTATTTTCTGTAGCCCAAGACATGGAGAGCTGTATCCTCCTTCTGGAGCTCTATCTGGGCCAAGGCCTCTGGTCCTGTTTGAGTGGGGTGATTGGATCAGATAACCTCCAGAAGTCCCTTCCAGCATGACCTCCTAAGGTCCCTTACAAATTCAGACATGCTGTGATTCTGTTAAAAGGAAATTGCTGCAGTGTCTGCTGGGGCCCATGCCCTGCAGTGCATCACCACCATTGCTGAGGACATGGACATTGTTCAGAGAAGAATCACTGCACAAGCTGTGGCATCTGTTTGATGCCTGACACCTCCTTTATGCAATGTTTTCCTGATTGTGCGATTTATCTTTTTAGTATTCCTTCTTCTGATAGCAGAACTCAGATCAGGCAACCTTCAAAGACCCTAAACCATTGCATGATTCTCACAGTTGTTCTATCAGTTGATTGTATTTTCGGCAGCCACTTGTTTCTCAGTCTGTTCAGCTCTACCACTCCCTCTTCTCCCAATAGATATCTCTATTCCTAATCTGTCTATCTTCTTCAGCCTTTTTTTCCTTCTTGTCTCTAACAGGCCTTGTAAGTGGGCTTGAGCAGCCTGTTCATTCGTGCGAGCAGCCGTTGCAGGGGAGCTGGCTGCCCCAGACAGCCTGTGCTGCGCTGCTGGGTGCTGCGACCAAGATAACCTTCCAGCTTCTTGGGAAAATGTCTGTTTGCTGGACAGCCTGCTCAGGTAATCTGTAATTTACAATGCTATTGAGAAAGGGAGGCTGTGGAGCACAGCATTCCAGCCCAGGAGAACAGTGCTGGTCCCTCGCCACTACCCAAAGTGGGTGCAGGTGGGTGCTGGGCTGTTTGCCCAGTAGGACCCTCAGGCTGCACTGGGCTGCATGGGGCCACTGGCCATGGTATCATCTCAGCTACATCACGGTCACAGAGCTGCCTGCGGGCAGCTCCCACACCATACTGTCGATTCCACCTTCTGCGTGGCCTTACCTTTATCTATCCTTGCAGCAAGTTCTTATCTAAATGTCCTTTATGAACAGAGTTGTTTTCTTGTGAGAAAATCCTGTAGTAGCTGAGTGATCAAAAGGGGAAGAGCATTTCTCCATGGACAGGATCAGCTCTACACAGCATCTCTTGGTAAAATCCAGATAGGCTCCATCTGATGCTGCATGAACATGGGGTACCCAGAATCTGAAGGGATGTAAGATATACCATCTATATTCCTCTTATCCTATCTTACAAAACCTGCTCTTTTATGAAGCCATTTATTATCTGGCCTTTCTTGTTGATACCCATAATGAGCCCTGCTCCATCCCTCTCCCACCTCACTTCACCCCTTGCCTGGTGCAAAACAACCTCCTCTGCTGTTTCCCACCCCAGGTGCCAACTGCTCTAACCCTGCCTCTGGGCCCACCATCCCCCACACCCCTAGATCACTGCCCACCTCACAGCCCCAACAGCCAGCCTGTAGAAAGACTTCAAGATGCCAGTCAGACAGTAGAGTGCCCAAGTACCAGGAGCTGAAAGACACTGTCACCCACCCTACTGCATTTGCACTGCATTTACTTTTCTCAAACTATAGCACATTCTTTAAATTGTGCAAATCAGTTGTGTTTATATTCTTTTATATATATATATATATAATTCTACACTAAAACATTGAATAGATGCTTCCCACAGAAACCAGCTACTCTGAGACAGGGATCTGTGAATCATTCCCAGGCTAATTGTTGTACAGTTCACATACTTGGTAAATGCTACCAGGTCACCCAAAAGCATATAGCAAGCTCGCAAGAAAAAGACTTTTCTGCTTGCTTAGCACTTTGTGAGAATGGCTTGAAATTGTTCTGTTTTCAATAGCCTGTTGCCCATTTATTTTATTTTTTTCTTTACTGTCATTAGTCATTACCCAACTTGTACTGGAAGCACTCAGGATCCAGAGAAGCCAAGGCATTTTGGTTCATCTGCTTACATGAGGCTTGTGACAGATGGCAGAATTTTATTCTTAATGAGAAGTTTTTCCAGCCTGTGTCTCCACTAAGAGAATGCTCCCTAAGCCTGCAGCGATCCCAAGGTCACTGTGGCAGGACAACCTCAGGGGGGTATCAGGAAAAAACACGAGCCTTGGGTTGGTCTGTGGCAGTCTGCACATGCCATGAGCTTAGCAGATGATTGTTGTTACCCCTGGCACAGTTCTACCTTTTGAACACTGAGGCATAATAACAAGGATGGCAAAAGAAGGATAAATCTTTAGCCTTGAGGAAAACCAAAAAGAAGATGGAGCATTCATGTGGGAGCCAAAAAAACAGTGTTATTTACTTGGACTTTATTACAGCCTGCATCTAACTGCATCAAACATTAGTCATCTTCATAGGGTTTTTAGTAGAAGGAATGACTAACTTAATTATAACAAAACCAACATTCTTCCTTTATAATACAATACAAAACCAACTGAAATATTAGCAGGTAATCTCTAAAACCATAATGCCAGCTCTGGTAATATTTGAATGGTATAGTCTGCACCAATTTGGTCATGCTTAGGTGTATTTTTTGAGATGTATTCCAATGGAATTGTCATCACAACCTTCTTCAAATTCCCCCAATAAAAGTCATCAATGTGAATAAAACATTATGGTGTAAGGAAGTGATTACCTCTAAGATATATAAGAGTTATTATGATTTCTATCTTCTATGTTTGTCACTTTCTGCATCAAAAATTGTATCTAAAATTTTTTTTCTCATCCCCTTTCAAATATTAACATCTGTTAGGAAGCAAACAGATTTTTTTGTGTTGATCTTCAAGAAAATGTTAAGAAGATGTTTTAAACATGATTTTGTTTTAAACATTATTTTTTCAAAAACATTTTTTTTCTGAGATTTGTGAAGAGAATGTTTTTCTTCTTGCTATTTCAATCACATCCTTCAACATTTTATTTTCCATTATTTAATCAGTTCGTGATTCAGAGAATTCCTAAAATAAATCAAATCTCTCTCTAGACATGCAAAGCATTACAGGAGTTGTCCCATGCTGATATAAATTGTTATATTTCCACTGGAGCAAATCTTTGAATGTTTGCATCTTATGAGGGTTTGGCTCAGAACTGTGAGAAGGAAAGTGGCATTTTATTCTTTGCCTTAGTAAGCGCTCAATATTCCCAGCAAACTATGACAAAAATCAATTGTATTATCTTGTTGTAGATGTATTACATTATAAAATCCTCTTCTGAATGTTGAAAATTTGATCTGCCTTTTTCAGTGCTGCAGTTTAAAAACAAATGGAATAATTTTTAGGTGGGCATTCATGAAATTGAAGAAAGGATCATTGCCCTCTTGGGCAGTACTTTTCCTTTCTGTTGATTTTTTGGGTTTGTTTTTAGGACATACAAACAGGATCTACCTTCTGTATTTTATCATGGTTAATAGCATCCATATCTTTCCAGATATTAAAAATAGCCCATCCTCATGTATCTTTGTAAAATACTTGGTGGCTTTTTTCTATTTTCCACATCACTATTATTCCACATATCCGGCTCTGCAGAGGGCTTTGGACAGGCTGAAGCATGGGCTGAGGTCAATGGGATGAGGTTTAACAAGGTCAAGTGTCGGGTCATGCCCTTTGGTCACAACAACCCCAGGCAACACTACAGGCTTGGGGAGCAGTGGCTGCAAAGCTGTCTGGCAGAAAGGGACCTGGAGGTGCTGGTAGACAGCCAGTTGAACATGAGCCAGCAGTGTGCCCAGGTGGCCAAGAAAGCCAGTGGCGTCCTGGCCTCTATCAGAAATGGTGTGACCGGTAGGGAGGTGATTGTGTCCCTGTACTCAGCACTCATGAGACTGCACCTTGAGTACTGTGTCCAGTTTTGGGCACCACAGTACAAGAAGGACATTGAATTGCTGGAGCGGGTCCAGAGAAGGGCAACGAAGCTTGTGAGGGGTCTGGAAAGCATGCCTCATAAGGAGAGGCTGAGGGAACTGGGGCTGTTCAGTCTAGAGAAGAGGAGACTGAGAGGAGACCTTATTGCTCTCTACAACTACCTAAAAGCAGGTTGTAGCGAGGCTGGTGTTGGCCTCTTCTCCCGAATTACTAATGATAAAATGAGAGGAAATGGCCTCAAGTTGCATCAGGGGAGTTTTAGATTAGATATTAGGAAGAAATTCTTCACTGAGAGAGTGGTTAGGCACTGGAACAGGCTGCCCAGGGAGGTAGTGGAGTCATCATCCATGGAGGTGTTTAAAAAACAACTGGACATAGCACTTGAGGCTATGGTCTAATGGATAGATAGATGTTAAGGTGAAGGTTGGATTAGATGATCCTAGAGGTCCTTTCCAACCCTAATGATTCTACGGTTCTATGATTCTATATTTTCATTTCCATTTGTCCAGAACTATTCCTTTTTTCAAAAGAGATCATTAGCTGCAAATTGACAATTTGTTGGAAGAAACTTTAATAAATAATGACTAATGGGGTTTTTACCATTATTTCAGGTCACTTCCAAGTGAAAACATCAACCTACATTTTTAAGGAAGTTATATGTATCAACAGCCTATTGGTGTGTTCAAATAAACAGTGTAGGATTATCATTTGTCTTTTTGTTCATATTTTCTCATATATGAGTTCTCTTCCCTTCCTTTCTTTCCAGTTACTTTAACTCCTACCTTGAGTCTTAAAAGCACATTATCACATGAATATTTTACTTTTCAATACATGGACATCCTTCTGCTTTTAGCTCGTATATGTATTATCCCATCAAAATTTTAGAAATTATCTTTGTGTCTAAGGGACTTAACTGTGTTAGCTGCTGTTTTGCTATGTGATCTGTTTCATTCTGAGTAGACTGAATTCTAAATAAGATCTAGTGGCAAAGTAAATATTATGCACAGCTACAAAATACATTAACCTACAGAACTGAATAACACAGCAATTGTTTAGTGGCTTTGTCAATAATAACAATCAAATCGGAATCGCATTTCATCTCAGAAGTCCTCTTGAACATTGGAGCCTGAGATAATAACTTTTAGGGACCTACCCTGCAAAGGTGCTAACTCCCAGCTGGCATGGGAGCTTCAGCTGCCAGACCTCTCTTCTCCTTAAAACTTTTCAACAAAACTCTGTGTATGCTTATAATTCATTTTAAATTTCATACAGAATTTTAAAAGGCAAGACACTGAGTAAAACTTGACCATGACCTATTATTCATATTCTAGTCTCCCATAACCTCCTTTTTTTCCCATTGTGTATTACTTCCCCTGTTTCTACTCTATTTAGAGATACACATTATTATGTTTCTATAAAGAGATTCCCCATTTTGCCTTCTTCACAGACAATAATTTGTTCCAGACAATGAAAGGTTTTTTTATGTCTGAGCAAATACTTGATTAAGACTTTGCCTGTATCATTGCATGACAGTTGCTCATCATCCTTTAAATCTGGTTGAGTTTGGTCATTTGCAGTTCTTCCCTTATGGAGTGGCAGGTTGGTCATCTACAGCTTTCTTAAATGTAGCTAAATTTTGTATTTAGGAAGAGAAGATAAGTTCACTGTAACATATTTTTAAGAAGAGAAATACTCCATAGAAATGTCTGTGTTGCTTAACACCTTAACATCTCATGGCAGCAGTGATTAGATCTACCTTCTCCAGCTCTGACCAGTGAAGCTAGTTCCTCTTCTTACTTTTCTCAGAGGCCAACTTTTTCGACTGTTACAAATTCTGCATGTTCCTTTTTCAATATTATACCTGTTGCTGAAATCCCTAACTCTGTAAATCCTGATTCTCCAGTTGTCCATATTGTGGGCCACTGCCCATTCCTCCCATCCCCATGTCCTTTCTATAGAAAGAGGAGCATAGTGGAAGGCAAAGCATCTTTTGCTTCCACCTTCCCCATCATATCAATCCTGTCCGACTGCAGAGCCAGGGATACGTGTTCTAACTCTGAAGAGCCAAGATGATCTGAACTCCGAGGGCAGCTTAATATGGAAAGCTTTGTACAGAACTCCTGAGCAAAAAATTCTGTACTTCTGTCCTGCCAGCTCTGTGTTGAGAGCTGTTACCTGCAGCTGAGGTGCAGAGTAGGATGGCACATTTTGTTGTTTTCTAAATGGCTGCAGCAAGTTTTGCCTGAGTGTTTTTTTCTCAATCCCCTTCAACCACGGAGTGAATATAATAACACATGTAAGGCACAACATTCATAAATGAAGCTGCTTCTTATCTGTCAGAAACATTTTCTGTAATGCTTTCTTTTTCAGCAACCACATAATAAGATATAGATTTTCAGAACTGTCATCCTTTATCATGAGGTGTTGTGATATTCCTAAATTTAGCAAGCACCAGAGTTACTTCAAGGCAAGTACAGTTATGTTTGCAATTAAAGCACAATGACATACATTTGTTTCCATTCCCATCTCATTGACAGACACTGCAGGTGAAGAATATATATTGTATTTTCATCCAGTTTGCATTCAATGGTCAGGTACTTGAGTACCGCTCTCAGGTAGGCAGAGCCACTGAATATCAGTGCCTGATCTTCTCACAGATAACACAAATATGCACAAGCACATCTAACTTTCAAAAGCATATTCATCTTTTCAATGTCATTTTATTTCAAGTAGTCATTGATTTCTGTCATTCTATGTCATTTAGGTAACACCTGTGACCCCAACGTTCCCCTACACTTCTGAGCACTGGGATCGGTTTCCTCTGTTTGAGCAAGTGCCCTCACAGACAAAAGCAAGTGAGAGTTGCAATTCTTATCTTCACTATCTGAAAAACTATTTCTCTGACACAGAGTTATTTTGGTCCCATTCCTGCATTTGGCAAATATTTTTATTTAATGTTAGCATCTCTAGTATAAAGCATTGTCCTTATATGAACCATTTTGGTGGCACTTAAGAAGTGTAAGTTTTGTTTTATTCTTGTTTGAGTGTAGTTTGATTTAAAAACAAACCTGATTTGTTTTGCTGAGCATCATCGATAAAGGCCTGGAAGGAGGTAATGAAGAGGTCTGAATGTGATGTGCTCTGCTGCTGTGGCCCATATCTAAGCTGCACTCTATATGGGGTGTATGGTGGAAAGTGGGTACCCTTCAGCACACTGAGGTTGTAACTTCGCTAATGACAAAACTTAATTAATTTCATCTCCAAAACAGAAACTAAGTCGTTTTACTTTATTGAAAGTAGGACTGTCAGGAGTCCCAGGGACAATCCTGAGTTTTGCCAGCTATAAAAAAGCAAATCACCCAACACTGTATGAGATGTTCTAGAAAGCTCCTTTTGTACCATCTACACAGGCTGTCCTCAGCCTCCCACCAGCAGGCTGGTCAAAGCCCTATATGGCTAGTTTTCCTAAAGCTTGGCAAGTAGATTTCCTTATTTCTTCCTCTTGTTGCAAAGAGTTTCTGCCTGTGGATTGCTTTATGCTGGGTTACGAAGGCACACATTCTCTGCTAATGAAGTCTTGCTAACCAGACCCTTGCCAATCTTTGCCCTCCTTGATTTTCTTCCTTGTTGTTCAGCTGAGGCTGATTTTCAAACCTTTTCAAGAAATTTTAATGAGAAAGATTTTTTTGCATGGATTATCCTCCCTCCCACTCACAGCGATTGTTACGACTTTCTCCTATTATTTGAGGCAACAGTATTTCTAAAGAGAGATTACTTATGTAGAAAATTATTACTTGGAAAAAGGTTTCTTCTCCCACTGCTATTTCACAGTTTATCAGGTAGGATCAAGCTAAAATGGCTAATCCTATATCCAATTTGCAGGCTGTAAACCACATATCATAATCCTATTTTGAAGTCCAGCAGCAGACGGGAGGGATTGGATGACTCAGAGGAATAAAAAAGGTTGAGTATCTGGAAATATTTTCTTGGTCAATCTGTAAAAGATTAAACACAGTTTTCCCTAGAAAGATGAAAAAAAAGAAAAAAAGGAATTTTCAGTAGCCTGAAACCTTGAAAACAGGGTTGGATGTGGTAGCTTACAGAGGAAAAACATGCTAAAGCAGATAATTAGCAAAAGGGCTTGAGAGTCCTTTCTGATGTTTCATCTCTGTGGAACGGTAATTAGGTATATGCGCAATTACAAAGCAAATGGCATTTATGATGATGTTTTCCTCAGCCAGATGTGTTTTCCTGTTCTTCTAATTTGGCTTTAATTAATACCAACACAAATAGTTGAGTTTTTTTTCTGAATATAAGCACAGATATGTACTGTATTAATGTTTTAAATCACACCTGTCATGCACTTGGATAATTTCTAATAGTATCAGGGAGAATACCACTTCATGTGTGCAGGTGGAGCAAATGGTACTGGAGTATAACACTGATAGTCATGCTTTGTTGCATGTGTGAAATTTAATGAAGGGAATTAACAACTGAAACGAGGGCTCGCACATGAGGGATAATACTAAACAAATCTAGCTTTAAGTCCTGACCTTCCTACCCATAATTCCCATCAGAAGGTTTTGAAGTCTGATACTAAAAAGCCTATGAAACTGAAAGCAGCATTTCACAGGTATTAGCATGATAATTACGAGTCTGTTTTACACATCCATTTTAATTTGAAAGTAAGTAATCAGAGTTTAAATGACACTTCACTTAATTATATTAAGTGTTTGACATGAAAGTAAATTAATCGCAAATTGATTTCCACCATCTGCTAATATTAACACAAGAAAAACCAGAAGAACTTCAAACACCACATCTTTATCCATTTTTAATATTATTATCTAAAATAGATGTTTCATCTTTATAAGAAACAGCAGAATGCATTTGATGGAAGTATAAAGCATCCAGAACAGTTCTCTACAGACACAGGAGAAAGCTTTGGGAGCAGAAGACAGTGGGGTGTGTGATAGGGAATGAGCCTGTAGCACCACAACTGCCCACAACATACAAGCCAAATGCAGGTTTTACTCATTTCAGACTCTGTTCTGGAGTATTTTGGGTGCAACATGAGAAAGGAAGACAGTCCCACTACAATCACTCAACTCCCTACAACTTGGAGAGAATTGGAAACTCGGAGCACGTGTACTCAGGTTTGTCATTACTCCTTATTGTTAACCAAGGCTCTACACATCTCAGACTGAGATAACTGTCTCAGGTTTTCATCCCTTGGTTTTCCTGACAGGTTAATGGAGAAACTCTTTGGAAATGTTCTGTGTTACTGTTGTGAGGACTTTTTAATCTCACAATGCAAATTATTTCACAATGTAAATATTTATATCTTTAAATAGGAACTATTATCACTCCAATATTTTTTTATGTGGAATGCATAAGTGGAAATTACTTCCTCTCCTGAAGAGCACAGCTTTCTATATGAAGTATACAATTCACATCCAATAGAAAAGAATACAGCGAGAATGGGTTACGGCAATAAAGCAGTGAAGGTCATTTTAAGAGTGAATGTTTATTTGCTTTCACAATGCAGTTTGAAAAAGCTGGACAAAGTCTGGAATATTTCAAAGGCAAAGACCATTCATCATCTAAAGCTGTTGTTGTTATGGGTTCTTTCACACAGTGGCTACATTTCATTTAAATCTAGGGCTATATTGCATCCATCAAATCCATGCTATTGCTGTGATCTGATAAAACCCAGGACAGGCTGTGCTCATCTTTTGTGAAGAGCGGCAATTTTAAAACATTTGTGTTCCTATGTCCATGATAAAGGTGGGTCAGGTGTGGCACTAGTTCATAGTCACCTGGGGGTAAAATGGAGATTGAGTTACTTTGAGAACACTTTTTCAATCTGAACACTCTAACAACATCACTATCATTTACTACACAGCACACAGAACTACTGCGCTTTCCACTGTCTTCTTTACACTGCCTTTGGCTAATGGTTTTCAGACCATTTTAGAGAGCAGATTATCTGGAAGAAATTATTTTAGAGAACCTGGAAAAGAATGCAGCCTGAGAAAATAAAAAGGTTCAAATGAAAAAAAAAAACAAAACAAAAACAAAAACAACAAAAACCCAACCAAAAAAAAAAAAAAAAAACACAAAACCAAAAAACAAACAAAAAAAAAACCAGCAACTAAGTGGAAACCAGTCAGTTAGAGCAGAGGCAGAGCTCGGTGTCCTGCAGTCAGCTGTGAGCAAAGCACTTACTACCAAAACCCTTTAGTGCTTTGTGGGGTGCTGGGAGAACAGATTTTGGCAATTTCTCATTGCTCTTGTTCAGTGCTACCCGAGCCTTCTCTCAAATATTCCTGTCCTGGTTGTGATGGTAAATCGTATTAACAATCTACAGAAATAATATGCCTTATGGTTTTGTGATTCTCTGGGATACCAAATGAGCTTCTCTTTGAGTTCCTAGAAGAAAATGAAATGAAACAAAACAAAACAGCTTTTTGCCAAGAAATATAGCATTACCAGTTCCTGAAAGTGGAAGCAAGACAATTTCTCCAACACAACCTCTGAGACTCCTCAAGCATTATGAAGAGATCAGCTTTATGAAGGCATCAATAGACTTGAGAATCTTCTTGCAAAAAGCATCCCTCAACAAACAGCCAAATGCTGCTTGGTTTCTTCTGCTTTTTCTCTCACCGACAATCCAGATTTGTACTTTTGGTATGTGGGTCCCCACCTCACATCAAAACTGGAACTCAAGTATCCCTCTTCAGCTGCAGGTTTCCTGCCAGAGACACTCACTTGTCATCATCAGCCACCTCAGGCATGTTGGCTGCTCTGGCCGTGCTGTGAACAGACAAGTCTTTACAGGACAGACTACAGACAGGATTTCCTTTAAACTTCTGTATCTGTGGGTTTTTTGCTCACAGTGACAGACTTTAAACATATTAATAAGGAATATAACTTTATAAAACCTTCTAGGCATCCTCCCTAGTGAGTATATTTCTTAGAGCTTATTTCATCTCCCTAATTATGAAATTTAATCTAATGTATGAGTATAGGCATTTAACATATACACCATCCTCAGAAGGGATATACTAATGCCTTTGATTTATGCTGCAGTGACAATTTAAGCTCCATGGATCATGGGCTTATATAAGTTTGCAAAGATAAAAATATCAACATTGCAAATGATTCTATATTAGCTTACACCTTGCCAAACAAATTAATTTAGGTCATATAACTCCAGTGACAAAATTCAAGTGATCTCTTTAGAAAAAATATCCTTAAGACTTGATCTCATTTTCAAGCAGTATTCAGATAGCTCCTGAGAATGGCAGTGAAATTCAGACCCGTTTTTCTATTATCACTTTCAAAAAGGAGTAATTTTAAGTCCATTTTCCCCTGATGGTTTCTCAGATCAGGTAAGAGAAAAGTTAGAATGGGGGAACTGGAAATATTTTCTCTTTCTCTATTTTTCTATTTTATAAACATTTAAGCAGATGGATAGTGGTTCTGTTCAAAAACTCCAATACTATTAATGAGCTAAATTTTCATCTCAGGAACATCACACATCAGATTTTACAACAGGCTCCTCTGATTTTACATTAAGCCCCCCCCAAAGGTTTATAATCTATGACAAATTTATCTCTGAGCCCTGTCTAGTAGTCCCTCCCAGATTTCCCTGCTGTGCACTGGCAGAACATTACATTAGGTGACACATCACTGAAATTTGTATACATTTTCACATAGCATGATAGGAGGGAGGTCTAGATCCAGAAGACTTGGTCAAAAATTCAGGTAAAAAGATCTGGCTTTCTAAAACACTCTCTAGCTTTATGCTTACCATAAAGCATTGGAAGAAGGAACCCAGACTATAACTCAGGGAAGCTCCCTTTGTTTTTATTTTCTGAATCTATGTGTAACCAAATTTAGACCTTTTTTTTTTTAAGTTATTTTTTTTATCAGCTCTTCAACAGATCATCCTGGCTTTCCTATCCCATAGCTTTATAATAATTATAATTTTAACTGGACAAGAGTGTGAGAAAAAAAATCATGTTATCATAGCCAGCGAATAAAGGCTTCTGCCTTTAACAGAAGAAGTAGATTTGCTACACTGGATTTCCATGAGAAGACTGGAATGTTTCCACCTCAAAGTGGGAGCAGCAGCTGCTGTGCTTATACAGTAGAACAGAGGGGTTGGTGTGATGTCACTGGGTGGGCTATGGGCTTTCCCTCTGTAAGACAGCATGTGTGGTAAAAAATTAAGAGATGAAGCTTAGAAGCTTAGATTTGTATAAAACCTGTTTGCCATGAAATTCTAGGGGGACAGTATTTGCAAATGGTGTTAGAAGCAGGCAGAAGTTATTAACTGACCATGCACAACTGCTTTGCATCTTTGGCATGAAAAGAACTTATCTTTCTTACTTCATTAAATATGTAGTAAAAAAAAAAACAAACCACACCACAAAACAAAACAAAACAAACCCAAAACAAACAAACAAACAAAAAACAACAACAACAAAAAAAGATGATCTTTCCAGCCTCTTTTACAAACTGTTTATAACCACAACAGCATCTGAATTTTTGTGACTGGCTGTTCTGACCTCTGTAATCAACACAGAAACAGTCAAGGAAAAAGAATATCTTACTTCTTCTAGGTCTGTCTGTACTGGGAATTTAGATTATTTTCTAACTGGAGCACAAGGCAGACTTACCTTCTCTTTAACAAGAGAAATAAGGAAAAGATGCACCTGAAGTTGCAGTAAGCCTGCAAAATCTTGTCAAGTTTATGGTCATATTAAGAAGCACAGATTCATTTCCTTAGTGGTGATCCTATGAATAAAAGATTAGTCTGTTATGCCTGTATTATACTTCTATTTTTAAAAGGTTATGGGCCTTGACACTCAGGATGGCCATCAAAGGCAAACTTGTCATTTTTACTTACAGATTCATATGTCTAATTATAATGCTGTGACATTCAATTGCAAATCCTTGAGGGGATACAGCCTCCCAATCACAAAATGTGTTGCTTATATGCATAAGAATGATTGCAATGGTTCGGACTCCCAGGACAGATTTTTCTAGCAGTCACATTTGTATAAATTCCAAACTGGAAGCAGAGCTGTTTCTACTAAACAGGTAGGCCTGTGAACACCAGACCTCAGGAGTCCTGCTTGCTTTCAGTGGAATATCCCTGCTGAGGTACAATCAACAAAGATACACTGTGATGGAAGATGGGGCTCCCCAGCATCTGATAAGGCTTGAAGTCCAGATGAAGCTTTCCTGAAGTTGGAGCATGAAGACAGCATCTGACAGACTGATGTCAACCAGGATGGGGTGCCTTGGGCAAGGGCACTGGTGGCCATGTCTGTATCAGTGAGGAAGTGCAGACTGATAAGGCCAGGTCTATAGAGATGGGTCTGTCTCTCTCTGTAGAGAGAGGTCTCTGTTATCTACATTTCAGGGATTTTTTAGCATCCCTTGCCTGGTCTCATCAACTACGTGCCCATGTGTGACTGAAGTACATTGAAGACAATGCTGAAGAGCATCTCCCAGTTCAGTTTCAGCTGAAAAGAATCCCTTTCATACACAGTGAGACCACCCCATGGCACAAAGCTACACAGACCAAGAGTGGGCAAAGGGGAAATTTATGCAAAAATTAGTACTTCCAAAAAGTACTAGAGTACTACCCACGTAAATGACATCTCTTCTTTCTTACCTGCTTTCTTCAAATGTACAGGAAACTCACATCTTTAAAACATCTGTCAGTTTTTTCAAATTTAGTTCAAGTATACAGAGGTATAGAGTCCATAGCTGTGACTTGTTTTCAAAGGTTGTTAGAGGGAAAATGAAATGCATATACAAAAAGCAGTACCACATGCTCTATGTACCTCAGCTGGGGCAGTGTAGAGTTACATGGGCTTTCCTGTCATACATGTGAACATAAAAGTTAACTCTTAGGGCCAGGATGTGAGTTATTTAAGTGTTCACTGATCTTAGAGTAGATGCGGTCTTCTACCCAAAGCAGACACTTGGACCCTTATGTTTACAAAGTGCAAACTCATTTAACTCAATTGATCTGAGAATAATTCCTGATCAGAAAGACTTTATTAGGGGTAGTTGTTCATTATGCATACCCACAACGTCCCAGAGAAACTTATTCTCGGCATCCTGCTGTGACAGAGATTAGTCATTATGCAGTAAAGCTGCACTGCTGGGACCACATTTGCATTATTAAATGAATTAGAGTATTGCTTAAGAAAAAAGCAGTCCCATAGCTGTAATCACCACCCTTAAATCTATGCAAATGTGGCCAGTACATGTTACAGGATACCCCACACTATTTGGAAAGAAGACTGCATCCTCTGTCATCTGTCACAGTTAATCAGCCTTGCACTGGCATCTGTAAAATACAATATAAGCAAGATCTCATAGAAATTTTATATTAATAGCCAAGTACCTCTTATCAAAAGCAAAGCAACAGTAGATACAGCTTATAAAACATTACAATGGTGAGCTTTTAGGTTCTTTTTCCTGATGTATGAAGACTGTAGCACCCCTGAAACACATCTACCTCTGAGCTTGGACCTTTCTCCCAGTGCGCTGCCTGGCCCACTGGTGCCCTGACCACACCAGCACACAGCTAGGTACTAATCATCCAGCCAGGAGAAACTAGCATTTGAGGTGCAGTCACCTCAAAAAGCTTTTAAGCAATCTTTACACAGCTGTCTCCTCTCTGGAAAGTTCCCTCTTCATCTTAACACAAGTTTATGTAGTTGTATGGAAAGCATCTTTTTTAATTTGAACTAAAGGAAACCAGAAGGACTCACACAGTCAACGTGTTTGGGGAGACCACAAAAATGAGTTGAGGCATTTCACCTTTCCTTCTGGACATCCTGGGGCATTTAAGCTTTTCCAGTCCTTTTCAAGGCAATTTTAAACACAACTGTAATAAGTAATGTGTTTGACTTTGAACCTTTGTGAATTAGGAGCTTTCATGTGTTTAGTGCAGTTAAAAAAAAAAATAAAAAATCCCTATTTCTTCACAGCTACAGACTACCACCTTTTAGTGCCTGTTTCTGCCTGACTTATTCAGGCCACACAGCATGCAGAACGTGGGTCGTGGCCACCTTTAGAAATGCTGGCTGCATCTCTTGCCTCTGCTCTGAACCACATCCCCAAGGAGATTTCAAGAGCTAAGGTAGAGCAGACTATAGTCCAGGGCTGGTAGTATGGCTGGATACTAAACGAGAGCATATGCTTAACTCAGGTAAAGGCTGAACAGTTCAGGCATCATGTGCTGTCATTCAGGCATCCTGGAAAGCCATGTGAGGAAACCGAGGAATGAAAACTGAGCTGCAAGCACATCCTGCCCATACAAAGGGATGAGAAATGGCTAGTGGCCAAATGCAATGAGCTGGCACATTTTAGAGTACAAATACCAAATTCAGTAACATTTTAGGAAAAATGCCAAAATCATGCACTCTAGAAGCACGCAGTCCCTGTCTGAAGTGAAGGCAGCTTTTACCCCCTACGGTAGCTATTTCTGCAAGCGGTGAGTAAACAGGTGACTTGAACTTGGTTCATATTTTCAAAGTTATCACTGTAGTCATAATTCCACAGACCCAAATGCAGTAAGGTGTAGATCCTCACTGTTACCAAACTCTTTGAAAAGCAAATCAAAAAGGAAGTTACAAGTCTAGTAAAAAAACATGAACCTAAATGTTTTATTATCAATGGAGGAGAATTTGTGACATTGCAAATCTCCTGTGGGATACCCACGGTCCAGCCAGACCAAACAGGCTGAGCTGATCCAGCAGCTCAGGGCTGTTAAAAGGAGCAGTCCTTCTCTCTCTCTTCCTCCTTCTCCTTTTTGTCACCAGAATCCTCCTTCTTACTCTTACCCCAGTGGTCCATGTGTCTTCCCTGGGCTAACTTGGTACTATTTGACCTTTCAAGGAGGAAGCTGAGCTCATGAAAGTGGTATAAATTAACCTTGGGGGGGAAAAAAAAAAAGCCAAGAACTATTTTTTAGCAATAGCAAGCTGAGGTGATGTAAGCTCAGCCATCTCATCTGATTGCATTTTCAGTCCTGCTGAATATAACAGAAGCAACTGGTTGTTCTTGGAAAAAAAAAGCTGAGTTTTTCAAACAGCAATATAATGCCTTTGTTACTCTTGCAAAGTTGTATGAAGGTGCAAAACAGCAGAGTCTGGCTCAAAATTTTTACAGTTCCCTTGTGTTAATTAAAAGTGTTTTTTTCTTGTACCAGTTCCAAGTTGCTGCCTGAACTTTCAAGTGGTTTTGAAGACAACTGCTATTTCTTACTTGAGATGAAGGACCAATGGCTTAATGTTTAACCTGTATCTGTTGTCAGCTATTTAACCTTGCCCAGAAGTGAATGGGTAATTCCCCATTGCTAACGAAAGTGTAAAAATATCTTAAAATGACCTTGTGCCAATTTTATGGTGAAAAGTCACACTTCAGTAAAGCTACACAGCTAATAACAGTGTTGACCTTTTGTTCTTAGCCATCTAAAGATGTTAAGATCTGGCTGAAAGGCCAAATATTGAACTCCAAGTGTAGTTAAGCGAACATGTATGCTGAAATAAAACAAGGGGGTAAAACAAGGGGGCAGTGGTAGGCAAGGACCAGCCAGGCAGAGGCAGATCGAGCTGAGCCCAGCTCCTGGCAGCCCTGAGGAAGAGCTGTTCTAATTTTATCTCAGTGATTCTTGGCTGACTGTAACATTTTTTGTTATCAGACTTCTTTATTTGGACAAAGAGTGACTAAGAAGGGGTGATTTATTCACGTTAACACACTTTCAGTACTAATGACTAATTATCATATGATCAGAGAGAGTTTGTAACCCTGCAGGCCTGTGAACAGAGATCAGCAAATCAATAGAAGATGGAAAAACAATGATGAGTTTCCACTTGAAAATTTGTTTTAGGAAAGTAAACAAGATAACAAGGTCATTACTAGGAAACTAGACTGGCTAGTGGATATTCCTACTTAAGGAACAAGCATATTAAGACTTCTCAAACTGCAGTGTCTTTGCAGTCATATGAAACCTGAGACTAAGCTGCAAAGAAAGGGCAAAGGACCTTAGACATGGCCCATGGAGCAGTCTTGGGATCTTAATAGCTTGGATGTGCAGCCTAGTTACTCACAGATCCAAAAGAAATGAGATTTTGTAAAATACAGTTAATCGGGGTCTGTTCATGGCCATGAAGGGTGAAACATGCCCTTCAATTTCACTCTGTCAGGGTGGGAGCTACCTGCTGTAGCCCTGTAAAAGCTGTAAGGGGTAATTGGGATCTTGGCTCACTGCTCTGCTACAGCCAGGTTTTAAAACAGTCAGGCTCATCTGAACAAGAAACCCCACTTCTTCCGACTCTTGGTCCAGCAGCTCTCCAGGCTTCCACTCGATGCCACCCAAGCAAGACTAACGAAAAAGCTGTACAGCTCTCCTCAGAGAAAATACATGCCTTCTGACTCAGACAGCATAAGAAAAAATATTTGCTTTGATGTAAAATTGTTCCTGAATGCACATAAACAAGCAGGGTATGAAATTTTGGTGCAGAATTTGTCCTTTGGGCACAGTTTACTGTCTCTGGCATAATTATGTTTTGAAATTATTTATTTCATCATACTTCTCTCTATTGCTGGACTGGATTAAGCCCAAGTGAGCTTTTATCCTCTTCGCATGTAACCAGGCGGGTCTCACATCCACTGTAACTGGAGTGGTGGTTCTGCATTTTAAAAGAAGTGAAGGTACTTTCAATCTCCTAGTGCATAAGTGATCACTGTCACAGTCTCTTCAAAAGTCTCCAACAGCCAGAAGCAGGATCACACTGCAAGCTTAATCTCCTATCATTCATCCTGGGCAAGGAGTGCTCAGCACCACAGGCTGGAAATCCTGGCTCTCACCACGGGCAGCGTGAGCTCTCTGGAGCTCTAGATCCAGTGCTGTGTTCAGCATTGCCTTTGCAGGCAGCCTAGCTGCTTCCCACTGCTGCGAGAGAGCTGTGATGCCTCTACCCACGGAGGCACAACAGGGTGGACTGGAAATCACCCCAGGGGCCAGTACAGTCTGTTCCACGGGCACGGTAAATAAACAGAAGATAATAGCTGAGAGTTTTCATCCGTGAGCAGGAGCTTCAGCATGGCCTGCTGCAGTTCCAGGGTGTTGGGAGAAATCTATGTTTTGATTGTTCAGACTTCAGAGCAGCTGCTGTAAACATGACGTGCCTGAATGTTTCTTCTGGGCAAATGTTGGCAACAACGCAGCTCACAAATTCTGCTAAAACAGATTATCTTCCATCTTCCTGCTCACTCTTCTTAGGGCTAACAGATGAGTTTTTAATCCTCAAAAATTTAAGACAGCCATAGGTTTCTCTAATTTGCACCTACATTCCTCTAATCCAAAATGATTTTTCCGGGAGCCTTTAAAATAGCTGCTGCACATATCCAGCTGTCCCTTTATTTTACCAGGGATGACCTAAATACTAGTGGGGACAGAAAGATGCTGCATAGTTTTATGCTAAGTATCTGTGTCCCATCATGTTCCCTCCCCCATGATAAAATTTTGGGGGGGCCATCAATGGCTTCAAAGCTCCTTATGGCAGTGGAGCAGCAAAACCAAATCACAGCAGAAGGAAAAATCAGAACTTAGAGGACATGAGGCCGACACTGATCTCAGCTGTTTACTTAAGACTTTGCCAAGGAGGGCAACACAAAGCTCTTAATGATGGTAACATGGCAACCCAGAAGGTACGTTTTTATCCCATTCCTGGAAGGTGACCTATGCTCTAGTTTCCATACAAGGACAATGTTTCACAGCAAAGATGTGCAGGTGCAAACAAATGCCAGCAGTGACCTCTCACTTCATTCAAGCTGGGTCCAATGGACAAATTGATCCTCTTTTAAGGCAGTGGCAAAGTGACCCATTTTTAAGAATAAAATTTTCATTTGCACGTCTTCCACAAGTTCCCAACATGCAGTTTGAAAGCATGTGCCTGTGGACATCGTAACTTAGACACAGCTTCATAAAGACAAAATCAGGCAGCTTGGGATTTTTGGCCACCTCAAGGCTGTAGAGTGTCCTCCCAGTTTACAATGTCCAAACACCCCTTTTGATTTCAAAATCTATTATGTCAACGCAGCAATCATGATAACTAGAACCATGAACTCTGAACATAGGACTTTGCAACCCAAAAGTTGTTTTCTTCTGACCTCTAAAAGCAGATGTTTCCCCAGCCCTCTCCTGCCAAGGCTATGTCTACATCAGAAAGTTGCATGACACAGTTGGAGTAAATCCAACTTTGCCAATCACAATCCAAGGTTGCGGTGATGATCCAGCATTGACATTAGATGTGTTTCAGCTTTTGTCTGGTGACCTGGTCAGACTATCCAATAGTGGCTGAAGCACACTTGGTGCAGTCCTGAAACATTCTGTTTGATGAAACCAAACCAGACTTGTCAGACAGATATGGAGAAGGCTAAGCCAGTCAAATGCTCCTGGCATGAGGTTAGCCAGGCAACACCAACAGATCTAATTGCTGACTAAAAGCTGTTTCAGGCTGGAGTTCAGCCTGAGGAAATGAATTCTTTCAAAAAAAATCTAAAGACAACGCTTAGGGAAAAAAATATAATTTTCTGTTATTCTGTGGCTATCCTGAATTCAAGACTTGAAATATAAAGTCATGGGTGTGGAGCTGTATGTGAACCATTGGCTTTTGAAGACCAATATTCCCCCATGCTTTTATTTCTGCATTTGCAACCCAGTTAAGGAAATGGCATGCAAAAAAAAGAAAACTTTCAAAGGCTTCACATAAGAAAATACTTAATGTTATTTGAAGTCTTACAGGTCTTATTGCACGTGTTTAGTGAGCACTGTGGGAAGGGCAGAAACGTGAAACAAAACAGCCCTTCTAGCTTCTATATATATTTTTTTTTTTAAGTAGTGGCTTTACCAGAGCCTTATGGAAGTTTCATAACAGGCCCAGCATTCTATAAATAAAGGAGAATTTCAGCAACTGGGGGTTCTGCTGTGTCACTGATGTATTCTCCCACACACACTGTCATGTTGCACAAAGAAGCGCTATGGCCTTTTGAGGGAACTGGAAAGTGAGCTGGAACCCTTCTGAGCTTAGGATAAAAGTGGCACATGAGTGTTCCAGAGGCAGCAGAGGTGGAGCACATCCAAAAGAAAACCCACAAGATGTAAATTCTTCCTGTTTTCTGAAGACTAGTAATCATTGAGAGAAGTATGGTGAGTGCTTACTCCTAAAGAGACTTGTGGGTGATTGAATTAAATTCTGAACCCCAAATTTCGTAAGTTTGTTCATAAACTTCATGTGAAAAGCTTCATCTGCTGCGGACATTTTCTTCCAGAAAACCTCTAGTCTACTTCTAAGATCTTCAGATAAAATTACCCTCTATAATAATCATTCATAGGATTGTGCTGCTCCCCTGCTTAAAATGTCATATATAGTCATATGTGATGCCTGTCTATCTAATGGACATGTATACAGGCTCTGAAGAGGCAAGTAAATTATTGTGAGTTAGGGTTCACTGTGTCCCTCATTTATTTCTATTTTTGTTTTATTATATACCTAAATACATGATGGCCATGACTTTAAATACGATTAAAACATCCCATGAGCAAAACGAGACAGCCCTTCACAGCAGAAGAATTCTACATAGATCAGAAAAAGAGCTTTGCACTTTTTCATGCTAGATTGTCAGATATAGGACAACACAATGAAAGAGAAAATCATAAAAATAAATTCCTTTATTTCTGCTAAGGAACAACTTATTTTGTTGGTAAGAAAAAGGCAGAATTGCTTCTACAGAATGTACCAAGGAAAGAAATCATGATTGTGACAATAGATTATTTAATCGGAAGTGGGTGACTCTTTCACCTATAATTTGGAGGGGGGGAAGAAAGCTTTCCATATTAAAAAAAAAAAAATCTCCTGTTTTAAAAGTAGAAAATAATTAAAGACTGATGAAAAAAACATACTTTCCTCAGTATCCTCTGATACTTTAGATAATTGGAATGAAATAGTTATTATAGTCATATTAATATAGGTTTACAAGGGGAATATTCTATGAATAAATTCAAGAGTATATGCTTCTATCTAACCACTCAGATCATATACAGCATAAAACAATGACATACATAATCTATAATTCCTTATTTGAAAAGTATGCAAAAAAGCTTTCTAATCAGTCTCATATGCCAAAACATCTAGGACTTTCAGGATATGTTACATTTTGTCAGCAGAATATACAAGTATTCTGAGGCTTATTCACCAGAAGTGCTTGTCCGTTTGTAATGCCATCGAAAGGAGTTTAAAGGCTCTGCCAGCTTTTGTAAGTCACCTCTATGTTAGGATTTCTCAAATGCAATCTTTACATTGGTTAAAGATGATGAAGATGTGGATGATGGAAAACACTTCTGGTAACCAAATGCTACTTATATTTCTTATATAGCATTCTGTAAGTCTTTTTATGGTGTAATCTTAGAGCAGCTTCATTTTATATGCTGAAGCTTCTGAAATGATGCATTCCCTGCAGAGACTGTTATGACAAAGAACTGATGACAAATTCTTTTGTCACAGAGGTAACTTCTATCTAAGAAACACATCAGAACAAAGCACAAGGTGTGAGAAGGGATTAATTTGGAAACATATCTCAGGTCTAAGAAACCCAACCACATTTTTGTATCAGTTAAAAAGTTTTCAACTACCTCTTGTGGAAAAAATAGCAATTTTCAACATGTCATAGGTATGACTGAAGGGCTAAAATGTGACAAAAGGCTGGAATTTGGTTGGTTTATAATCGATTGTATGAGGAATAATATGTGTTAAGAGATTCAGTAGAGAATTATATATCTGAGAGAACTGGGAACATATGCCTAAAGCTTGCAGAGTTCCTGCTTCAAATATTTTCTGCTGGTTTTGTATAATTGTCGCCTTTCTTTCCATCCAAAAGTGATCACGACATTTCAGTTGTTCTCGTAAAGTCCAGAGCTTTTAAATCTTGCCTGGCAAATCTGTCTGAATCCTCAAAGACCCACCACAATGAGTTACTGTGGCATTTCTGTGAAACACAGTATGTTTCTGGTACTTTGGGAAGAGATTAAGGTGGCACACAGAAAGGAGATTTGGCGATCCTAGGGGTCTGAGTATTTCTGTCATGGTATGGTGAGTACTTTAATCAGATGTTACTTGGGAGGTGAGGACAACTTTACAAGGGCATCTCAGGAGTTGGTAGTTTTCCATTAGTATCTCACTGAATGATGTACATCTTCAGACACAGGATGGGGAGGGGGGCTGTACTTCATTCATTACTAGGCAGCCTTCCTTGCCTACTGGGGGTCTCCAAAAGTGCAGTGACTATTTATTGCACTTTCAGTGAAATTTCATCACAGTTCCCTGTTTTTTGGTTTTTTTTTGTTTTTTTTTTGTGATGAGCTGCCTGAAGAGCACTTCTATTGGGTTGAGAGAAAACAAATTTTTTTCTGCTGAGAAGCAGGGAACATTTCTGTCACTCGGGGTTGCTCACCCTACATCCCAGACCCACCAGCAGGGTTTTGTCATGATAAACTTCCCTCAAATACCACAAAACCAGAAGATGCGTATCAAAGGAAAGGTTCATGAGACAGCTGTAAAAAAGAATTCTGCAGGTGTTGGTCTCAGTTCCCAGCTCTCTGCCATTCACAACATTCCCTACTTCACAACAGCTGCTGCACAGGCCTTGTGGCAGACTTCCAAAATCTTCAATAGAAGCTGGTTTACCCTATAAGACAATCGCAATTTCATTATTATTTCCAGTTGCATAAGAAAACAATACCAGCTTCTGGGGGCTTTAATCCGTGGTGTCCTAAATCCTGAGAAGGCTTTCTAAAATCACCTGGAATTTGCCAGGGAGAGACGTGTACTCAGGTTCAGCACAACTGCAGCGGTACAGCGTAGTGCCGCGAGGACACAGGCAGTAGTGCAGCCAAAACTGCTCAGCTGTGACATAAGTGTTGGGCTTTCCATACTCTCATGGATGGCAGCCCTTCAGACTGCTCAGTTTTGGGGGCAAAATCTGAAACAGGTCAGCAGCAACTAACATGGAGTGGAGGGTCACTGAAACTCTCTTAGCTGACCAGTTCCTGCAGGCATCCTATCTTCGCACGCCTCAGGTGTATCAGTATGGGATAAGAGCAGTAGCTGCTGTCTTATGTGTAATAAGTGATTTTACAATTATTATTCCTGGTGCTTTGAATAGTTCTGACATCCGTGTAACTAATCAGCAGTATCAGTCATCGGAGGAAGGGATAATGGTTGGTAGCAAGACTTTCATTTGGAGATCTTTCTTGAACATTGTCAGTGTCCTACCAGTTTATTTCTGCAAAATGAGAATGATGACAGTATGACACAAAAGGGCAGTAGCAGAAAGGCCTTTAAAGAAAAAAAAACAAGATTCTTAAGAACAGTGCTAAAAAGGACTATATATTACTCAAATACTCCTTAAGAAATTATGTTTATCATTATTTAAACTGTCATTTATCATTAATTTAAGTTTATGATTAACTAATTGTAATAGGAAGTATGTTGGACTCATATAGAAACACATTACATTTAATCTTAAATCATCTTCATTGATGAAACACCAAAAAATACTGTTCATATGATTCTGCTCTGCTGTAAGGATTTTCAAATGCTGCAGCAAAGAAAAATGAGAGGACAAGAATGCTTAGAAATGGCAGTTTCAGACCAAATTAAAAAAAAAACAAAACCAAACCATGCACATTAGGGAAAATGATCTGAATGTATAAATTAGTGGGTGCTTGGAAAAGAGTTATGCCTCCTCCAAGGTATCTCAGTGCCTTATCCCCAAAGAGCCCAGAGACCTGTGTTTGTTTTCTCTCTCTGTCATAAAAATGCTGAATATCACATTATTAGGTAGCTTATTTATTATTTAATCCTGCAAGTAAAAATAGTTCAAGATGTTTGTGTTTTAGTGTAAGTAGGAACACAGGGCTAGGAAAGGTATTCAGCAAAATAAAACCTCAGGTCCCTTGAGCCTCTGGCCTCTGACTATCCAAAGTTAATTTCAGAAATAAATAGGGACTCTAGAGTAAACATTCCATGGCAGTTTGAAATAACTGGTGTCATCTCCAACATCTTAGATAGTACCAAGAAATATTTTAAAATAAAATGATAGTACCTGCTATCTGGCTAATCACTGTAAGGTCTGATTATTTCCTATTCTGTTCCCCCATGATCTGATATCCCTTGCTCTGAAGAAGTTCTGTCCAAATTCACAAAACCATTTACATGGGGTGAATAAAGGGGAATGAGAGCATGAGGAGCAAGTGGGGTTTGTTTTGTGGGCTTGAGGGTAATAATCTGCCATTAGTAAATTATGCTCAGATAAAGCAGTGAAGTGACAAAGTCCAAAATGCCTGGAAAAAATGCTGTTAGACACTAGCAAACAGAAAAATGGCAAGAACAGTCAGTGTAAAATTAAAACAATCAACCAGTAATCCCCCCCAACATGCAAACAAAGACAGCTTGTCTTCCCCCAACACACTGTGCCAGTCCTAATGTCACAGTACATTTTGACGTCTCAAATTTACTGGACAACATACCCTGTGAACCAAACTAGACTTCATGAGCTCATTAGGTAAAAAACAAACAAGGACTCAATCTGCTTATATCAGACTAGACTAAGTTTCTAACTCACTACTTCATTAATTCACAAATTCCCTAACTCACAAACTTACTGACTCGCATGTTCTCACATTCTTACATGCAAGGGAGGTCTCCAGGCGACAGTGAGAGTGCTCCTCCCCCCTCTTCCTCTATGGTGTGGACACCGCTGGTATCACACCAGGGAGCATGAGAGACCCTCAGCAGTCCTGCTGCTCTTCGACGCACTCCACAAGTTTTTTTGGTGAGCTGACACACACCTCCCAGCTTGGAATTTTGACCTATACTGTCTCTGTAAGCCAGTGGACTCTGAAAAAACTGCCTCTGGGGACTGTTGCAAAACTGCAGGAGATGATGGCTGCAGGTGATAATGGCTGCAGGATGGTCCTTATCTCTTGTGCAAAGCACATGCTGCTCTCAGTTTCACCTGATGGCACAGCTCCCAGGCATACGTCAGGCTTTAGCATGAGCTGTGTGTTAGCCCAAAACCTAACTTACTCCTTCTGTCCTTTCTTTATTTTCTTCCTCTCTGTGATCTCTCTCTTGCTCTTTCCTGGAACCTTGAGTTCCCAAAGCCAACTTTTCCTCATTTGCTTGCCCATCAGTTTGTACCTCCTCTTCATCCAACCTCTAACTTTGGCAAAGTTTTGATGCCATAGGACCTTACTCAGATGTATTCCAGGCAACCTCTCAGCTGGTCCTTACCCAGTTGTCCTTTTATGTCTCACTACCTCAGTCCTATAAAAAAAAAGCATAGGTAATCAAAAGAGAAAAGTAGTCAGCACCTTATGTCCAAGAATAAAAGAGCATCTTCATTTAAACAGAAACAAAAACTGTTGGCTTTAGAAGGAAAAAGTGCTGGTTAGCACTGGGCAGGAGTTTGTCTTTGTGGAAACTGGGAAAGACAGTGCTGGGACGGTGGTGATTCTTAATGGTGTCTGTGATAATGTTTAAAAAGAGGAATCCAAAGACACATGCTGAGTGGAAACAAGGAAAATAAAAAGTTGTTCAACAATGTCTATGAATATGACCTTATATTGCAGTACATATTAGAAATTGAAATACTTGGAACTGTCACACAGATTAGAAGTAAAATTCCTCAGAATGGTATTTTACCTATATCTTTTAAAGCTTTTGTTATTTCATAGTGCAGGCCGTGCTCTGGTTCTGTATGGACAGAAGGATGCACTATCCCCACACCAAAATGTAAACTCTCTGAAATAACACAGAGTCCTGACTCTGGCACAGAAAACTTAGAAATTGGAAGGCTCTAGAAGAACACGAATAAAGCTGTAGGGGATGAACTGTGAAGAAAACTACTTTGAAGGAAAAAAATATTTCGATAAGATTCTTTTGCTTGTAGCGCTGAGAGCAATTCTTTGCCAAGGCACCGTTCCTAAACATTCTGGGCCCTCTGGGGCCTGCTTTATATGGAACACAGCTAGCTTGTTCCAACAGTTAAGGCATGCTGGCTGTCACCGTTGTGGATATGAAATTTATCTTTCTACAAATGACATACAGGCTTAGGAAGCCAGCGAGCAGCCAAGCCTAGGAAGACAAAACTGGAGTCCAGATCCTCTAAATCTTAGTCCACTGCTTTGCACAGTGACCTGCCATTTCATGTCAGAGCAGGTTCTTACACAGCATTGGGAGAGGACTCGCAGGAGAGTTCCACTGCTTAGGAAGCAGAACTTCCATAAATCCAAAATAAATCGTCTGAAAAGTACTAGCAATTGAGCAGTTTGGAAAGCTATTACTCTTGTGCCCCTGTGGCACACAGAATTGAAGTCTAGATGAGAGGAAGTTCTTAGGTAGTCCTTTATGTAGAAGGTATTTAAGAGGTCCACCATGTATTTTAGTTCCTAGTAGTATTTATTAAAAATGAGAATCTGTATTTCCTGGGAATTCCACCACCATTGAAAAATGGATAACAACCAAAATCCAAAATATTGGTTTATTAATTTTCAATTAGCAAATTTCAGTTGAGAAATGTAAAATCAAATTATTTTTTCTTGGTTTGACACTAATCTGTCCCTTGGCCTTCCCTCGGTACCTCAGACGTGATTCATATTCCCATTCTTCTCAGTGGTCTGGGCTTCCCAGACAGACTGGCTTTGCCACTGCCCATGGCCCCCACAGTTCACCGTATCATCTTAGTGAGGGGGGAGACAGAATAATTTGAACTAAGAAGTAAAAACATTTCAAACAAAGCTGTCTCAATTCAAGTCGGCCACACCTGAAATCTCCTAAAGAAATAAGGATAATTGGTTTTGCCTAGATATTTTTTATTAAGAAATTATGTACAATTTTTTTACTTGCCTGACCTACACTGAGAAAGAAATACAGCTCTAGGTAAGTGTTTCATTACTGGAGTTTAACTGGAAAGTAAATCTCTACTTTAATCTCTACTTTCTTTTTCAAAAACATATTCAAGGGAATTATAATTTATACTACTGTGATGGAAATCCAATAATTTAAAAGTTATATTTGAAGAATTATTCTTTTGTCAAATGTTAGTGATTTAGAACAAGTCTGACATAGTTCATATTCATATCCACTCTATTAATTTTTCTGTTTCCATTTTTCTGTCATGTATATTATCCAGTGCAGCCGCCAAATACAGCTTAGAGCATGCTCAGATTTCATGAATTTTTCCTTTTATGTTCATGATGAATTTATACAGCAGTTTATAATGAAGATTCACTGTAAGAGAAAAACTTAAAAGTTACTTTTATGGAGCATGACAGAAGTTTTTCAATTTAAACGGGGAAGCAGGAACTGTGAAGTCATTGCCAAACCCAGGGTATATTTTAGTCATCTGTCCACAAGATGCATAAGCTGGAAGATAAAGGATTTTGAAAAATATTAAAAGAGATTTTCCCCTTCTCAAGAAGCAACAGAAATAAGATTTTGAGATTTGGAGCCTACCACTAATGCCAAGACTCTGTAAAGATGAGAGCAATGGAATATTGCTGAAGGAATTGATTCACTGTTTGCCATCTCCTTTGGTATGTAGACATAGATAAAAAGGAATTGTAACACAATGATAGTTTCCTCCATGCTTGGTAATCCCCTTCCAAACAAATAGCAACAGCACAAAATGACATTGCCACTATAACCTTCAGCTAAAAGTGTCCAACTTGAATATGGCAGTTGCGAGGTAGCACGATACAGAGGAAAATACAGTCTCATGAAAATAAGTTGTGGGCCAGTTACAGATTTATATATTTGAAGCAACTTCTGAATCCCCAGCCATAATCCTCAACCAGCTGTTGCAGAACATAAACCACTAGTAGACCTGCTCACAGTAAAATACCGTGCTTAATGAAGCCATCCATCTTGCAACATTATCAGACTCTCAGCAGGTTGGAAACCCAGTCATGACTGGGTTGTTGCCATATTCTAGCTCTGAGGTGCACAGGCAATGTGTGGATATTCACTGGAGGGGATCACCATCACTGTTTGATTTGTCCCCAGTTTGATTCCATAGATAAACCAGTAGATAGGAGAGAGGAAATTTAGATTTCACTTGGGAGGGCTCATGAAGGAGTGGGATAGGAGAAGAAAGGAATGGGGTAGATTCGTTCCTGGGTAAGAAATTGAAGAACAGTTACAGTGTGTTTGAAACCAGTTTTGGAAGGAGTACAATTCCAGAGAACCACGAGATCCAGGTCTGCCTGCTGTACTTTCCCCCATGCTTCAGGTTTGAGGAAAACAGGAAGAGAGGGATGAAATTTGCAGAGGTAGAGGTCCAGCATCAAATCATAGAATCATAGAATATCTCAAGATGGAATGGATCCATAAGGATCATCAAGTCCAGCTCCCACAATCTACAGAACTAAGAACCAAATGAAGAGATCTGCTACAGACCTGGATATAGTTAGAGTGACGTGGAAGGCCAGCTAACAGTGAAGTTTGTGACACAAAGAACCAGTACCACATAGTACTGGTATCAGATGAACTTATTATGCTTTACTTGACCTTAAAAATTAATTACAGCAGAACTGAGAGTATACCTTTCAACTTAATTTTTTCCACAAGTGGGTAGAAGAGACCAGTAAACCAGAACTGAAGGTCAGGTTTGGGAGGGCTAGCATAAAACCTTGTCCACAGACACAGACTCAGCAATCATATTTGATGCATTTAAGTAGTAGGTACAACTTTTCTGGCACCCTTACAAAGTGTATTTGAGATAAACTGAACAATAGAAGCTCTCACCATGTTGAAATTACTGAAAAAGGGCCTAAAAGTAATAGTGAATTCACTAAAGTATTAGTCAGATTAGTAACATTTTGATTTATTTTATGAAGTTAAAAACATCACCCAAGATGTCAACATTTGTACAAGTATTTGAAGCCCTTTTGTGAGCCCTTTTGAATGCCTGCACAGAATAGCAAGGACTACCTGCTGTCCTGTATGAGACCGCAAGGAGCTGTGTGTGGATGGATTTGCCCTCTTTGTGAGGTGGGCAGAGGACTGCAGCCTCATGGGTCAGCAGGCTGGGCTGCATCCTGGAGCGGGAGAGGAGGAAACAGGCTATGCCAGGAAAGAGGGTGGTGTAAACTGTTTCCCCTCTCCAACAAGGAGGATGCCTGATACTGTGAGTCAGAGTTCCCAGGGTGGTTTAGCTGTGCTTCTCCTTTATATAGGTTGAATTGCTTGGTGGAAAGCCAATGTTCTGGGTTTGTTTTGGAGAGAAACAGTTCAATCCTTTTGTTATAACTATCTGCTCTGGGTTTCCTTTGGTTTAGGGTGGTAAAGCTTCTTCATTGTATTATGAAGGATTGGATTGGTTCCCCATGAGATTGAACAATACCAGGTTTTGACAGGGGTTTTTCATGTAGTACTGCATTACAACTGTAATATTAGTCAACTTTCCAATTTGCTTGTCGACTAATAAAACCCTGCCACTCAACTCGGCTTCTGTGCTTCTTTCCTTGACATTACCTATCTCTGCAGTGATATTTCTGTTCTGTAATTACAAAACTTTATTAAATGTCCTGGAACTGATAACTCCTCCAACTTTTTTGCTGGTATAGATTCTCACTGCATTGATGGCAATAACAGCATGAAAGGAAGCCTGAAGCATCCTCAAGCTTTACTATAATACTATTAAGGACCCATCTACTATATATGTACTATCTTTGTGTGTATGTAATGTCTGGCATATTTTTCCTCTATAATCAGAATTATATTCTAGATATAAAGGATGCCTAACTGCCTTTGATGTAGCTCTTAGTTTTCTAGCTTCTCTTGAGCAGTATAATACCTTATGAGATTTGCATAAGTAGTGGAGTGTACTGCAGAGCAGCTTAGAAAACAGTCTCTGGTAGGAATGGAGTAGAAGGAGATGGGTGGGCTCCGGGGAAATACATCGCCAAACTGATGCTGGGTAGAATGGATGGTGAGATGATTACATGAGTTAAAAATATAATCCACTAGTGACTCAGCTTCTACTTGGGCAGCTTGCTACCAGTTCAAAAACCATGTGCTATCACATACATATTGGCAAAAACATGATGAGTCTTATGGTTAGATCAGGGGACAGAACTCAAGCATCTGTTTCTGACTTAGCTACAGATTTGCTGCAGAAGTCCAAGTAAACTGAACTCTCTGTGCTCCCCTAACTCAGCCTGCAAACTAGAGAAAAAAAAAATACATAATTATGTTGTAAAATAAAAGTCTTGCATTTAAGGAGTTGAAGAAAAAGTAAATATATTTAAGTTAGTCCTAAATCACTAGCTCTTGTTGTTGTAGCTACTAGTAGATTCCTCCTAGTAAGAAGTGCCAAAAGGAATTTAAAGTTCAGTCTCTCCTGGAAGTCTCTTGCTTTTGAGAAGGAGGGGAAAGGAAAGGCACCAGGCACATAAAGGCATTCACTGTAGAACTGCAAATGAGCCTGCACAGTGTTTTGTCCTTACCAGTCCTCTTTGTCTCCTTCTTCTGACTGTATTCTTGGAACATCTTGTACGTGAATTTATAAGGCTACTTGTTTTATTGCCACATTTTTAACTGCACAGACCACATTGCAGCCTGAGAAATTAATTTGAAAGGAATGGCAAACTGTTATTTTGGTTAACAACACTTGTAGCTGAAACTGAAAGCTATGTGTTTTTCTCACATTAGAACTTCAGAAAAAAAAAAAGAAAAAAAAAAGGATAAAAAACCCCCACATTACTTTGGCAGAGTCATGACATGAAAGGTAACTGAAAATGTGAACTGTGTAAAGACTGAGATGGTATCAAGCGAGGTTTAACTGGAAAGTACAGGACGCAGCATTGATTACAAGTACTTATAGGTTTTACATATTTAAAATATACAAAAGCCACCTCTGTTTTCTTGCAGTGAATAAATAAGCGTCTTTTATAACTTGACAATTATAAGCAAACAAAGTGCACCTGTTGATAAGCAGAATTAACATCAGTCAGAAATATTTAGAACTTGACTACTGTTTTTGTTAAAAAATGAGCTCTACGTCAGAAGCTGTGCCGGGAGGAGAGTGCATATGGGAATCTGTCCAACCCCCTGGGTGTAAATAGCCCGTTGCTGGAAAGGTCCCTCCAGGTCTCTCCCTTCAGAAGGCAGCAGCACTGCTCATCAACTACAAGTGATGGACATGCCACTCACCTGATTATCTGAGTAACAGCAGGGGACGGAAGTGCCACAGGCACATACATGTCCTCCAGCAATCTTTTTACACCAGCTAATATTTCAGTTGCACTGGGTAAATTTCATTTCGTGGAAAAAGAGACAATCAGAGTACAGAGATTTCATTGGCAGGCTTTTGGTTACTGCAGACTGCATTATTGGATGACAAGATCAATAAAACTATACTGTAAATAGTAAGGAAATAATCAAAATTATAGCGTTAAAAAGACAAAATAGAGCCTACTTTTCTGAATCATTCAAATTCCCTTGAGATAAACAACATAGAAAATTATTACAGAGAAATATAGAAAATAGTTGCAGAGAAGAACACAGGTTAGACATATTAGTTGAAAGAAAATATATTAAGAAGTTTTTAAAGATATATTTAGGATAAATTAATAGGGAAGGCAAGATTAGAATCTTCAGGGCTATACTTCAAGATGTAAAGATATGTTTCTTTGAGAACATCACTCCATTCCACAGCTAGAAAAGTTGGGGGGATTGGCATTATTTTATGAGAGGATACAAAATCTGTTGAAAAGGGTATTGGATACATTTTTTTCCTATAAATGTTTACATTAATCTGATGCATCAATTTTATGCATTATTTTCTACATTCATTCATTTTGATGGTACCATCTGTGATATGTTTGCATAAAATGAATTTCAGTCTCACTGTGAAATATTTGTTGTAAGTAATTCTGAATTTACTTTGGGAAATATTCACTAGAGAAATCTGATAAAAGCTCTCTATTCATCCAAGTAAAAGAAATTGCCAGGGAATCTAAACCCAATGCTGTTACCCTAATTTTGGCTCTCAAATAGCAAACAGCAGAGTATAAGGAATTAAAATTTACCAGTTTAACATTTATGTGTTTAATGTTTTCTAGTAGAGCGTACACTGGAAAATAACCTGAGAGAAGTGATATCCATTGCATCAAGGGGTTATAAATTATATGATAGGCCATCAGCAAACAATGTTAATGCTCTTTATAGTCTCCTCTAAGATATTACAGGTGTCTGAACCATATTACTGGTACATAAGTAGATGCTGCTGCACAAAGACACTTCAAATTTTACGTAACTGCTAGCTGAGGTTTTCCATACCATGGCTGATACATAGTTCCTGAGTCTTTCAGATGGAAAGGCATTTTCAGGAACAAGCAGCTTTGTAACATAGTACAACATATTGGAACTTAATCCAGTATCTCTTTATTTTGTTTAACTAGAATGCGTTACATACCCATAAACATGAAGTTTCATATTCATACAGTATCTTGAAATTTAGTTTGTTACAGGATTCCAGATTCTTGATTGAATTTCAGATTTAGTGATTCACAGCTTTCTCCAAGTCCTAGGTCAGATGGTGATAGCCAAAGATTCTTTACTCTGCATTATGCTAGAGCAAAAAGTTCCGTATATATATTCAATTTACAGCTTAGCAAAATATGTTAGAGAAATTGTTCCAAAAAGAAATCTTTGTCTATTAAACCTGCTTAGTCTGCCTGCCTTGCCTGTCCTCTGTGCTTTAGTGCTGTGGAACAGAGGAGGCTCAGAGGTTCAGACATCTGTTTGCCAACAGGCTTAGATTGTAAACATGCCCCTGAAAATACCGAACTCTTCCATTAAATGGTATTAAAGTTGGCTGAAGAATACCTTCTCAGATTGAATGGTTACAATAAACTGGCTAGTGCTTAACTGCTCTGTGGTTGAAAAAGTATGAAGAGTTTACTTTTTTCAAGTTGTCCATGTTGGATCACAGTGATAATTTTTGATATGAAAGCACATAACCTAAATTACATGACTTAGCACAAAGGAAGACAGCTATTAACAGTAAGACCTTGACTCAGATTAAAAAAAAAAAAAAAAAAGGGAAGGAATGGGATATATTTAGCCTTTTTATCCTTTATCATAGTTCCCTGTATTGTCTTCTACCAAGGCTGAAATTACTACTGTCTTACTTTCCCACCTAAGAAATCCTTTTAAGATTCCCTTTAATTAACAGTTTCAAATTTTTTTCTATCATCCATTGGAAAAGAATAAAAGTGTACACAGCAGCATGTCTCAACTAGAAATCACTAAAACATCTACTTAGCAAACCATGCATATTTTGTTTTGTTTTGTTTTGTTTGTTGGAGTAGTATGAGGTCCTGTGGGACAATAATATAATTTCCTACTTCTTCTGAGCTAGGATGCTCTCCAGGGTTGGGATCTACAGAATGTAAAAGACAGAGAATTTAATATATCAGTATTTCTACCAGAAGCCTCACACAAATAATCTAGAAAAGGGAACACCAACTATGGTTGAATCAGCTTTCAGTGCATTCTTAGGATCAAAGGAAAAACTCTTAAAAAAAACCTCCACAGAAAATGTCACCAATTCTTCTGAAGCAAAACAGCCAAGAGAGGACAAGAGAAAGATATCGTCCCTCTATGGGGAACAAATCTACTTCCCCTCTGTCAGAAGTTGCCATCGATTTTTGATTAGAAGAGTGTGTATCTCTGAAAAGCAGAGGCATGACTGATATTCATCATTAGAGGTGAAGTCAGTCCCTACAGCTGCTGGGGTACTTGATGATCAGCACTGTTCAGAGTGAGCAGCTGCCTCACATAATCACAGAGAGCAGGGGAAGGTTTCCTCTCCCTCCCCTTCCACCAATTTGCATCCATCTCATTAGAAAGGAAATAAATGTAGATAGAGCTGAGCAAATAGGGATGAAATGTCTCTCATTATCAACCTTAGAAGCTCAGGACAAAAGTAGAGTCACAGTAACTATAACTACTGTAAGGTTCAGTAGGTGCATGTTCCCCACGCCTAACTCCTTATAGCAAGCTTTCCACATTAGCCTGGCAAGACCTGAGAGCATTCATAGTGCTGAATAGAGGATACCTTGATAAATAAGGAAAGTTATCAGGTGGTAGGAAGCCAGAATACATCAGTCTTTGAAGAGCAGAGTTTGAGATTACTAGAAGATCAGCTATAGGAAGTGGGGATTCACAAAAGTGCCTTTTATTGGCCTGTGCTTGAGCCAGGGGACTCAGGTGACAGCTGACTTCCACAGGAACAGTTTTAGGCTGGTGTCTGAGTGGTTTTGATTTTCACCAAAGAATTTCCTTCAGTGGAATCATAATGGGAGAAGTATAAGGAACCAAACCAATTTGTTGGGTTTTATTCTTCTTTGCTGGAGAACTGCAACAAAGTACAGCAGAATCAACTATAAACAGGTTTACTGTATTAAAATGAGGATTATGACAAACTAATGTCATTCTAATTGTAAGAACATTTTTCTCTGTAAAAGCTGGAAAAAAATCTCCTATAGGATAACAAACTCAAGATGTACATGAGGATAATGTTAACTGGAAAGGAGTCATAATAAGA
Source organism: Chloroceryle amazona (assembly GCA_027560015.1). NCBI lineage: Eukaryota > Metazoa > Chordata > Aves > Coraciiformes > Cerylidae > Chloroceryle > Chloroceryle amazona. The sequence goes on from JANHFX010020332.1 coordinate 43,188, forward strand.
GATACAAATAGAGAGATACAAACTGCATGACTATGGTACAATTTAGTCATGTACATTAAGTCTATTGGGATCTGCCTATATACACAAAATCCCTGTCTGAAGACAGATGCTCATGCCTTTTATAAGGTGCCCTTGGAATGGTGAACTTTTTCTGAAACTCTATTTTTCATATATGACTTTGGTTTTTTTAAACAAAGTTTGAAGAGGAAGAACCAAAATGATGCATGACTTAGAAGTCAGAAGTATTTATTCATTCCATTTCCATTAGGAAGGTGTTGGGGGAAGTGTCCTGAAGTATCTTCTGAAACTGAAAACAACATGAGGAGTGAAGAAAAAAACATTTACACTGCAATCCTTTAGTGGACTCTAGCACCATTTTTTCAGATGAAAGGTAAAACTGCAGGAATATTGCTAAACATAATATGAACTGCTCCTGATAGCATTCTGTCATGTCCTAATTCTGTTCTGAAACAAAAAGGGTAGTAAAACATGTACATTAGTAAATACATTAGTAAAATGTTAAGACTGAAAATGCCCTATTTAATCTATTAATTTTTCCTAGATTTAGGTAAGAAGGAATTGTGGGGAACACAGCAGTTTCTGGTTTGTATCAGGATGAAGACAAAGCCTGTCTGAGACTGCTTCCAAAAAAACCCACCCCCTGAAACTTTGAGAGCTGAACATGCACCTATATAGGAAGTAGGGATCTAGTTTCAAGACCATGGTCTAAAGCTGGGTGAGCCAGGATTTTAATCATGTTCTGTATGCTACATGTGTGACCTGCACACCAGGCTACACTGATCTATGAGGATTTTCACTTTTCGTCTTGTCTCTGCTGTGCTGATTTGAAAAAAAATAAAAATAAAAAAAATCCTACTCAGCTGTCTTTCAAAGTCAAGGACAAGTTCTGCTAGATCTAAAAGAATATTATCATTTGCTGTATTCCCTCCGCACCTTGTTCGTCACTTTTGAGAAGGATGGAGAAGCAGATAAAATACAGTTGCACAGTTCCTGCTGAAAGGGCTGAGATTCCCTACCTGATGCCTATCAGTATTTGAGCATGACAGATAAGGTAGGGAGCAATTCCATCAGGATGTAATCATTGAGATATATTACTCTGATATTTAAATTTCAGAAAATAGACTGTTTAAAATAAAGTGATATTTTTCGAATTACGCTGCTCTCTTAAGATACGTAGTATTCTAAGAAATCAAAATGGGTACCTGTATAGGTATAGACAATAAATGAGGTCCTAAGAATCCTGAAGCCACTTTGACAAGAAGCACGAAACTCTGAAAACTGTCTCCTATCAATTGGTTTGTCTTGTCTTTAGGGAAGCAGGACTTCTGACATTCTTTATAAATAAACAGGATCAAAGAAACATTTTATTAGGAAATTATTTTCTCCTGATACAAAGCACACAGTAAGATTTCACATTCTGATTAATTGCTAGAAGAGACTAACTGTGAAACAAGAAAGCTTGGAATTTGAAGTGACTTCCATGTGTGATTTGCAAACTGTTAGAGGAACATGTACAGTGTCTTGTGCATACCTAAATGTGCAGTCCTCGTCTGGCACCACACCAGTTTGCATCATTGCCAGTGCTGCCAAGTAAGGACTCCTGTTAGTGACTACCGCAAAAAATAATATGTCAATATGTTCCCCACACTCAACATTTCATTTTGCTTTTAAAACTTTTGCCTATTAGGGCCTGTCTGCACTATGATATTTCAAAAAAATGTTTGGTATGTCACTGACACTCCAGTACAAACGTCAAGTTTTAAGAAATACTTTTAGCACTTTGAACATGAGTGAAAAAGAGGGGTTTCTGAATTTTGAGTTACATTATATTTTCTGGAACTTTTTATATTTAGTATAAACTCACTGAATGTACTTATTACAAAAATCCTTGTGTTCCCTTGGCAATAGCTTGCTGCTTTCCTTTCCATTTCAGCTGCACTTACAATTTTCTGCTCCAATTCTGATACTCCAGCATGTACCCTCCTGCTGCCAGAAACAGAACTGAATCCTACCAGCTGCCTGTAAGGGGTTAGGCTACTGACTTCTCCAAATAGTACAGTTGTCTATTTTAGCAACAATACAATTTTTGCATTAAAAGTATTCTGTTAGTAATGCATATTATTAATGGTTTTGTTGAGTTTAAGTGGATTAACTGAGAAACTACAACTTGTGTTTTAAAGCAAAGCATATTTTTAGGACCCTGCTTTTGGGGAATCGTAAGTGATGCTGTGACCAGGAGCCTACAAGCTGTCCATGTTTTTTTAGAACAGATCCAGTTTAATTTAACAATGTCACATGGGTAAAACTCCCTAACAAGTGTCAACAGTTTGGAGGTCTGGGAAGTATAAAAGACACAGTGTCCTTGGATATTCACAGTTTCTTTCCTTTAAGGAGGTTAAAAAAATAGGGAAGGAAGGAAAATAAGAGCAACTGGGATAACTGATAACCAGTGAAACATACTCTTAAACGTTGCAAAGACTTTGCATGAAAGCCATCTAAATAGAACCCATGTGCATTAGCATCTGTGTAATTTTTATCTATCTCATTAGCATCACAAAATGCAGACCAATGGGATTTTGATAGTCAGCCAGCTCATGCATGTTGCCATTACCCTTCCTCTCATATAATTTCCATACTTTTCTCACATATCTGTGCAAGCTAAGAGAGCTAAAATTTAAAAATGTTGACGGTTTAAAAATTGTCAACATCTATAAATGGTATATTTAAAAATAATACACAAATAATGAAAACTTTTCAAGGAATGTGGTATTTATTGCATGACTAGGCTAGCAAATGCAAATTTGAAAAGAAAATAGCTTCTAATCTAAGTATTCATTTGCTGATGAATTAAAATCACCAAGTTATTCAGCACAATTCAAAATGAAAAAGCTGACATATCATTTATTGTAAAGGCCACGGCTATAATAGGAACATCATTGTTTCCCTTTCTGCTGTTCTCACACATTCTTTTTAATCTTGATTATTTGTCACCCGGTTAGGGACTTCTTATGGTAATGAAATCCTTTTGTCAGTGATGTAACCAGAGCCTTTTGCTGCATTTTCCCTTCCTACATAAGTTAAAATTGTGGTTATAAACACTGTGAAGGTTTCTTCTGAATCACACAATTGCAGATTGTTTGAAGGAGACACACATTCCTGCTGTTGCTAGGTGGCAAATGCTCTTAAAGATTTTTCAGGCTAGAGATTACTTCAAATCTTTAATCCTCCATATTTATTTTATAACCCACAGGAACAGTTAAAAAAACAACTACTCAGTGCTAGGATGATAGAAGATTTGAAAGGGATAAAACATTTGGTGCCAAATCTTAATCTCATCTCTAACTGCAGGTCAGTTTAAGGCTTTCATGAGGGATGATTATTGTGCATCTGTGTATTGTGAAGCTGTTCATGCTTTCTTCTAAAACTTGTGTACTGGCTCCTATCTAGAACAGAGCCTGGGATGTAATGAATAAGCCTCAGATATAGTCCCATGAAAAATATACATGCATGGAAGAGCTTCACAAGGTGCAAGGAAAAAAGCCCAGATTATTGCTTTGCATCTAGGAACTGGTCATCTAAGAATTGATTTTACCTGAGATGTTACAGCAGCACTGAGAGTTTTGAAGAGTATATGAACTCTCTGACAAACTAGTCTGTCTGAAAGGGGTTCTGTACTCTACCACTCCTAGGATATGATTTTACAAAACTGCTTGTTAATTCCTACTAATAGTTCAAGCTGAAACTGTATTTTTTTTCAGATATCCCTTTTGAAATAAGGCCAAAGTCATAGCTTCAGCTAAACCGATGAGACTTTTCGCCTCCATAAGCTGTCACACCAACACCAGTGTTAGACTCAGGTACACCAGTGATATTTCTTAAAGGACACCACAAGGAAACTCTACGTAAAGGAAGAATTACCAGGCTTGATTACAGAACAGATTCAGCTTCTCCTGCAGTACATCATGACTTGTGACAAAAGTCACAAGTCCCTGCCTGTCACACAGAAAAGACCTTGTTGTCACAGTTTAGGGTCAGGGCAGCCCTTTAGACATATAAGACATTCTCTGTTAACCCCCCTCCCTCCCCAAAGGGGAAGAGAAAGGGAATAAAGGAGAGAGACTTAATTAGAAAAGGAAAATATTAGAAAAGGAAACTAGAATGGCTTTAATGAAAATTAAAATAATAATAATAAAAATGGAATATAAACAAATATATACAAAACCAGTATTGAACCCACCCCCCCCAGTCGTAATTATGTCACCATCACCACTGATGCTGTGGAGCAGGCACTGGGAGAATCCCATACTGGGACCAGAGGCAGATGGGAGCTGTGTTCAGGAGCGGGATTCTGGTACAAGATTCAGGAACACACAGACCAGAATCAAAGTCAGAATGGATGGTGTCCTCCTTGGATACCAGCTAGTGAGGAAGAGAAGCCAAACCCTTTCACCTGCCTCAGCTTTATACCAAATATGACATATATAGGAAGGAATCCCTTGTTGGCCACTTTAGGGTCACTTGTTCTGTCTGCTCCACCCTGCAGGTGCAGCTTTTTTTCCCCCCAGCTTGGTACAGAAGATCTAGCCATGCCCTGGGTACTAACTCTAACCATTGGGTGTTATCACTGCCAGAAGCAGACATTGTCTGTGAAAACAGGCTGTTAATTTCAGAAAGTGCAGTTAGAAGAACTGACCTGAAAAGTAAAATCACTGAACAGAATTGTTCTGTTCTGACTCAAACCCCAACACTTGTGAAGGTAGTTTCTGCAGCTGGAGAACACTAAAATCTGTGACACAGTACTTGCTTCCTCCTATGTCTCCCTTACAGCCTGGCCCTTATTCTCACATCACTTGCTGTGCTCTCCTTCAGCCTGCCCTTTTCTTATTTATTCCTAATCTTTACATTTTGCTCCTGTACTAGGCTCTCCAAGAATAGTCCTGCTCAATGTACATGGACAGTCCTGGTAATTTAGTATTTAGTTCCCAAACAAATTCTACAAAATGTATCAACAATACACACCCCCTGCACCTCCCCCCCAGTTTTCAGACATCTATTATTCAACTAAATTTAGACAAACTGTTATGGGGACTACAAAGGGCATTTATTTCTCTGACCATCCCATCCCATTTATACCCATGACATTAAATTCCACCTCTGTCAGCCAGCAAGGATATTCTCAGCAAAAACAGTGGCAAGAATTATTCAGTTTTGACAAATGCTTTCCCCCCTCCCCACAATCTTTTTTTAAACAATACTATGCCATTTCTTCTGAAAATTAAATGAACAAGTCATTTTGAGACAAGCACCTGTCAGAGAATCACATCAAAGTTTTGAAGTTCAGCATCTTCATATACAAACAAAAGCATGGGTCTCACAATGGCAAGTCTTGGGTAACTAGCAGAATCCACTGGTGTAGATCTTTCCTTGCCAATAAAGTCTCATATTATCATTAAAAACGTGAAATTCACAGGACTGAAAGTTGTTCCATCACTCTTCCTTATCTCAGACACACATTGAACCATGAACACTGGTAGGTGGCTTGGGTAGGAAAGATCAGTGAAAAGGTAGGATGTATTCTTCAGACTCTGATTTTAACAATCTTGAATTCTCATCAGCGGACTAAATCTTCTGTGAAATTTGCATTCAGCATATCCCAGGAAATGTATACTTTATACCTAGATGTATTCTCAAATGTAAGCTACTCTTCGCAGAAGTCTCTTGATGGTACCAGGATTTATGAAGCATACTGGGTACTTGCACTTCTTGGAGAACTAGCATGGGTAATTGTATTCTTACATGCTCTGTAAATGAGGTGAGTCAAGCCACGATGGGCTACCGACATCTGACCATCCAAACAAGACTCCTCATTTTCTTTATGACAGCTATGTGGAACAGAAGTGTTTTGGAGGGGTGCCTCATTTATTAGCATGGCCAAATAGCTGTTACTTGCTGAAAATTCTGACAGTTACCACCTTGTAAAATCCAAGGCATTCTGGATAAACAGAATAAAACCAGACACTAGCTGTAGTCCTTTGAATATGTCTATACGTTATTTTTTACATCAACCTCTTCTTCACAGTTCCTGTAATTACTGTTGCAATCCTATTGTGAAAGTAGTAATTCACAACATGACAAACATATAGCCACTCTGTAGGCACATAAAATGCTCTCTATGTAAACAAAGTAATGTTATCTTTGTGAAATGAAGTATTTTATTATGGGTATGAAGTAAACATAAAAGATTGAGTTTATAAAGGAATATAATGTACTTTGGAGTTAATAACCACTAATAATCAGGCTTAGACATTTAAAGCAATGTTTGCCTTCCACCTTTTGACATTTATCAAAAGCCTAAAAATTTTAGTTGTCTTTAAAATTACTGATTTCACAAGTTGCCTGCAAAACATCTCCACTGAAACAAAGAGAAATATGACTTTGTCAAGTTTTAGAGGGAACCGGAGGCAATCATGGGAAAAGCTTAATCTTAAGAGTGGATTTTTAAATTTCATCTGGAAAGATGATTGATGTGCTTTCCCCTCCCACACTGCTCTAACTTTGATCTCACCTGGAGGAAAGAGAAAGGGAGCACTCTGACACTCATCCCACTCAGCTCTGCTTACTAGACTGCAGCTGAAAGATAAGGAAGCAATGGAGGCAGCACTTCTCTCACCCCTGGATATTTGGGATGCTCTCTATGGGAGGATAAATATCAATTATCAGCTCTTGGAATTCATCCTCAAAGTGTTATCAATTTAGGTAATTCCTATGTCTTATCTGATTCATTGTAAGTGTGCATGGAAAAGTGCTTATTATCCACACTTCCTGAAAAGCCCTCTGATCCTGTCAGCTGGCCTTTACCAGTATTTCCTTGTTCTCCTTGCAGTTTGTGTTTCCTAGACCAACTTCTTTTTGTGGCCAGAAACTCTGAGGTTCCTCTTCACAGCACACAAGTTCAAACCCATTTTGACTGGTTAAATGGCATCTTCTTTGCTGTGTGTGCCTCAACAGCACATCTGCAACAACCAGAACAACCTGTTCCCTACGGCACAAGGTTTCTTCCAGTGGAAACGGTTTCTGTCCTCGCCACTGACCTTATGCCACTCAAAATGACTAGATGAAAACAACATTGTGTAAACTGATTGTTACCCATCTCATTTTGCTTTAAACAGAGCAGGGAACGCACACATCTTAGCAAGAAGGTAATAGCGGGTGCTAGCTGGTCCATCAAACAGGCTGATTGATGTCCTCTTCAAACAACCCATGCTGCAGGTAGAGTAAGATGTCCTTACTCATTAGTACAAGTCATCCCCATCAAAGCTAAGAGGCCACCAGTCATGGTCAGAGGCCTAATGATGCATAAAGGCTCAAAACAGCCTTCCTTCTCAGGAACATGATCACAATCAGGGTGTGGGGAACATTAACTTAGTGAAAAAACTGAGAATTTTGGTGCAGCACTGTGCTGGATAATAATGTTTTCTCTGTCAAAAGATCCTGCTTCAGACAGAAAAGACAAAGGTAAAGAGATAGATTGTGGGAAAACTGGTTTACCTCTCTGTGTGGAAACCTGTCATCGCTCACAGAATCCAAGACTGTGGGAGGTCACAGTCAGAGGAGCAGAAGGTGTCACATTCTTGAGTGATGTCTGTAGACAGTATGAAGAGGAACAGATTAACATGTTCATAATGCTATGAGGATATGAATCACTTCCTTTCCCTTGACCAGTGACAAAGTGATGAAGTTAAAAATGTAGTCCATTAGACATTACTCTTGTCCTCTATCCTTCAAAAGCCTTTCAGATGCAAGGCTAGAGACCGGCATGGCCATCGGTCCTCATGTTGTACAGGAATGAGGGACATTCTTTTTGGTGTGATTTTGGGGTTATTGCTTTCCTGAATCCATCATGTGGGCCGAACATGATAGCATGCAAAAAATTCTAGTGCTGTGCATTAGAGTGCTCCCTCAGAAATATGTGTCAGCATGCCAAAGGTGTGGTTGCAATCTATCACACAGGCTCATTCAAATTGTCTTAACATAATTAAAAAGCACAATTAAGCTCCAGGCTATCATGTTTGAAGATCTCCACAAGGTGTCTTCAAAGACATTAGTCTACAGCATGCTAGAGCTTTTCAAATGTGTTCAGTTAAAACCATCACAACACACATTCTGTTTGCCCAGCACAGGACCCAGAAGCAGAGCATGTGGTTTCCATGTTTAAACTGGAAGCCCCTGAAGAGAAGTGGGAGAATGAGACAGTGTTGTCACTAGCACCACCCACTAATGCTGCTTCTCTAGTGAATACAAAATGAAAGCAGGAAAAGAGAGTGGTAGATTGGGAATGTGACTTCAGTCTGCAGAAAGGCCTTGCAAAGTTCCCAGCATTTGTTCAATCTGTGTGGAAAATTATTTTTAAACTGCTATTTTTGCCATCAGTTCTACGAAACATGCTTTCTTTTTCAAAGTCTTTAAAATTCATCATTAACCTCTGCTACTAATTCTGCTTTGAATCAGAAAATACCATTCCCGTGAAGTCTGGTCTATTATTGCACTGAAGAAGACAGGCAGCTGTCTTTGAAATTAAGTGACGCAGACTTGGCTGACCACATCAAATTATAAATCACGTGTGCATCCCAGCGTGCACATCCTTCTAGTTCATTTCTGATACGAATTTATAGTTCACATCTGTAGATGCTGGTGACATAGATAATTTACATTATGGTAATGTTCATAAACTAGTCAATGAGTGGGAATTAAGAATTCTGAAAAAGAAAACAGCTGCAAGTAGAAGAGGGTAGAGGAAGAGGACAAAGCCATGCAGGTCTCTCTCTTTGCTGTTACTGACACACTGTCTGGTGTATGCTTCAGCTCATATGATCCAGAAGTGTCCTGTACCAGTGTACAGTCCTGGGGAGGCTGCAGTCACACCTGCCCTCAATACTCCACCAAAACATAAACCAACAATTTTTGCCAAAGACTTAGAATCTAGGCATTGAGAAGTAAAGAGAAAACAAATGATGTGAAAAAGAATGAAAGATGTTTTAAGAAAATTTTAGGAGAAAAAAAACCAAGAACTCTCAAGTGTGCTGCAAACCACTTTGATCAAGCATGACTAGCATTTATTTCAAGTCCACACCATCGTTTGGATGTTTTTGTGCCATGGCAGGTTTAAGCTTTCAGTTTTCTCCTGTAACACTTGATGTTATACAAGATGTCATTTTAGAAAATATGAGACCATGTTGGAAACAATTTCCTGAAGAGCTAAGGTCATATTGTTATCTAGGGTTATACCTGCAGTTCTGGCAATTTTATTTTTTAATAAATATGGATAACTCCATAGGACTCCACAGGACAGCAAATGCTGTCCTTTATCTTATGTCTAGGTTTCAAAACTGCAAAAGATGCTTTGTGCAAAAGAGGTCAGAAATCTTCCCCAAAAACAGTAATAAAAAGCTTTTAATCCAACAATGTAAAAAAAGTCAGACACTTTTACAGAGTTGTGCTGTCAGAGTTAAGCAGTCAAACCTGGGTCATCGGTTCTGATGAGGAAACGAAGCAGTTGAGTGGCTTACTAGCCCAGACCCTTCATAGGGCTTGTCGGCTGGTGCACAGCCCTGCACCGAGTTACCCCAGATCTGGACGAGAGCTGCCTTGTACCTTGGTGGTTTGCATCACCACAACAGCTTTGTTTCCAAAATTCTGTGTAGACAAGCCTGTAGAAGAATGAGCTGTACCAAATACATACAGCCAAACTGGACCAATAAAGCACTTTTCAAATGCAGCTCACAAATAAATACTGTGAGTTTAGCCCATTCCAAGCCAGAACAGCAACAACAAACAACAGCCCACTTTTATTTGTTTGAAATGACTCTTTCCACCTTCTTGCAAGATCAGTCATAGCTGGGTCAGCTTTAGCCCCGAGGCTGGGCAAACCCAGATACACACAGTAGCTGTTCTCTGAAAGCAGCCCGTGTGCCAGGGATAGAACACCAGTCACTGAAAGGCAGAAGCCGTCTTTTTTTCCCCCTTCAATGGGAGGCTGATAAGAGAAAAATCGATGGAGTTTAGTTTAAGACAGCTCATCAGACTTGCTAGATGCTATAGAGTAAGGGAATCGCGATTTCAACACCCCCCCAAGGAAGGAGCAGCCCCCCCGGCTGACTCTCTCTTGCCCCCCCAACAGCGACCCCGACTTCTCCACTGGGACCACTCCTCCTCGGTTTCGCGCTAGCCGGTGGTGCTGACGCCCAAGGCCCGTTACTGGACT